>CAUYLG010021491.1:0-180536 GCA_963573385.1 Cacajao melanocephalus | reverse complement strand
CAATGGATGCAGCAAACCACCACCATGGCACATGTATACCTATGTAACAGACCTGCACAATCCGCATATGTATCCCAGAACTTAAAGTATAATTTTTAAAAAACCATTTTGCAAAAAAAAAAGACAATTATTCATAATTAAGAATGTAATACAGTGGCTCACGCCTATAATTCCAGCACTTTGGGAGGCCAAGGTGGGTGGATCATGAGGTCAGGAGTTCGAGACCAGCCTGGCCTGACCAACATGGTGAAACCCTGTCTCTACTAAAAATACAAAAATTAGCTAGGCATGGTGGTGCATTCCTTAATCCCAGCTACTTGGAAGGCTGAGGCAGGATAATCGCTTGAACCAGGGAGTCAGAGGTTGCAGTGAGTGAGATGGTACCATTACACTCCAGCCTGAGACAGAGGGAGACTCTGTTTAAAAAAAAAAAAGAACATAATACATTAAATTATTTGTAAAACTCTTCACCTCTCCCTGTATCCATGTTTTTTGGCATGAGACTTTGCAGTTTTCCCCACTTGAGGAAGAATATACATTTCCACCCTATTGACATGACTTGTATTGCCAATAAAATGCTGAGGCGGGAGAATCACTTGAGTCCAGGAGTTCAAGGTTGCAGTGAGCCAAGATTGCACCATTGTACTCTAGTCTGGATGACAGAGCAAGACCCTGTCTCTAAAAAACAAACAAGCAATAAAAAAGAGAAGAGGTGACAGTATATCAGCCAGCTCCAGGCCTAGAGAAGCATCCCATTTTTTCACTTTCCTTCCTTGCTCTTCTGCTATGACTATGAGATAGACATGTCTCAGATAGTCCATGTATTAGTTGGTTTTCACACTGTTGCAAAGAACTTCCCAAGACTGGGTAATTTATAAAGGAAAGAGATTTAATTGACTCATAATTCAGCATGGCTGGGGAGGTCTCAGGAAACTTGCAATCATGGCAGAACGTGAAGAGGAAGCAAGGAAGCTTTTTCACAAGGCGGCAGGAAGGGGAATGAATACAGGAGGAACTACCAAACACTAATAAAACTATCAGATCTTGTGAGAATTCACTAACATGAGAACAGCATGGGGGAAACCATACCCATGATCCAATTACCTCCATCTGCTCTCTTCCTTGATATGTGGGGATGATGGGGCTTATAATTCAAGATGAGATTTGGGTGGAGCCACAAAGCCTAACAATATAGTCCACTAGCAGCAGAAGTATGTAGGAACACAGAGCAGATGTGAAGTGACCCAGGACCTATAGCCAAAGTTAGGCAAGACACACGAGTGAAAATAGTGATTTCAAAATTGTTATGTGGCAGTAACAGGCTATTGCTATTAATATTGTGGTATTAACGTAACATATTAAAGATACAAAGACAGTGAAGTTTTTCTAATATCTACCATCCCCTAGACAGCTTACAGAGGGTTATAGTGGGGTTATGCCACTCAGATAAAAATGTTATGCATAATCTAAGCCATCCATGTCACACACACACACACACACACACACACACACACACACACATACAAATAGGATGAATAGGAACAAATCCATCCATAGCTATGACTTGGAAAGTGGTGCAAATGGTTTATCAATTGCCAACTTTATTTACCAAAGCCAACTGTGTACAACATTATAGAGGCTTTGCATGTTTTCTTGGTACTCCGTTTACATTCATTCCACCTCCATTAAATACCAACTTTTGTTGTATTCCTTTCCAGGATAAAAGCATGACAAAATTTCATAAGAAAGAAGATATGATATCTTTAGATTTTCTGGCCAGAAAGATATTAGCATAGTGGCTGTGATGGTTAGTTTTATGTCAGCTTGGCTAGGCTACAGTACCTAGTTATTTAATCAAGAAATAATGTTAGTGTTGCTGTGATAGCATTTTGTAGATGTGGTTAACATTTACAATCAGTTGACTTTAAATAAATAAAGGAGATTTCCCTGTTAAATGTTAAAACAATGCTACAATTCTGCATTTTCTATATAGTATATTATCTAACTATAAGAAAATTTTGTCATCTCTACCTTGAAAATAGTACATACACAGACTCTCAGAATAAGAATTAATTTTTTTTTAATTTAATTTAAGATGGGGTTTCACCATGTTGGCCAGGCTGGTCTTGAACTCCTGACCTCAGGTGATCCACCCACCTCAGTCTCCCAAAGTGCTAGGATTACAGGTGTGAGCCACCACACCTGGCCAGAATGAATCTTAAAGGTTTGCCTGTCCACCTCCCCATCTCACTCTTGGATCCCTTCCATAACAGCATTAAATGGTGTTTAAGAAGAGTCTCCTTGAATGAAGTTAGAGACAAGAAACTCTCTCAGCACAGGCCAGTAATACTGCTCTCAGGTCAATTATAATTTAAAATTCCAAGATACCTTTTTGAAATTTCCTCCCATTTTTTAGTTCTACCTCTGGTAGTCAAAAAAGCAAGTTAAATCACTGTTTCCACGTGACTGTCGTTACAATATTTATGACGCCAAACCTTCCCATCTCTCTGCTACTTGTCTTTCTTTGTTCATGCTTAAGATCTCCAATTTATTTAAGTTATCTTCCATTTATTTCATACATGCATGCTCTCTTCTCAATAAGACTCTTTTCATCTTGAAGGATGGTTCATATTCTATACCTTTATGTATTCATAACAAATGCCTAACCTGATTAAGAGAACAGACATTTCACTATTTACATGCTAATTGTATAAGGCACCATAACAAGTCAGAAAAAAGTCACTGAGGAGCAAATGTGGATGGGAGGCAGAGGTAGTGGGGGGCAAATAAGAGTTTAGTTTTGCTTTAAAACAAATGCAGATATTTGGTGTTTTTTTTCTTTCTAAATGAAGGCAAGCAGCAGAACAGGATGTTTCGCTCTTTAAGCATACTAAAACTCATCCTAAAACATCACTTATTATTCAAATGAATCAAGCTGAAGTCATACTCCTCTGAAAAATAAGTTACTGTCTTCCTCTTGTCCTCAAACTTTCAGAGATATATTCTTATTTGACCCGACTTATGAAAGGTCAATAAGACAAAACCATCTTGAAAACGATCCTTCCCTAATCTTCAACCAAAGCAGAGTAAAACATCCCATAATTATATAATATGCAGCCCTTTCTTCATAGTGCACAGAATAATTCCGCAATCCTTAAAAGATAATGCTCTATTTCATTTCTGACAGATTTTTCCAGAAGATGGACACAAATCTTTTTGAAAAGAACATACAAATACAGGTAAATATATTCCTTCTAGAATTTTTTTTCAAATCAAATATTTTGAGTATCATGAACATTAATATATAGTGAAGACTTCACTGACTACAGCCTAGCTCACCTGGACCCTCGATCCACCAGAATATTTCCAAATCCCTCTTTTATTAGAAAGGAGAAATAAGAGAACAGTTAAATAATGTCTTGTATTTCTATATTATGGAATTTTGCAACCATTAAATACGATGTATATGGATTCTGGTTCCAATGGTACAAACCTCTAATAGTACTATACGAACATATCTGAAAATATTTCAGAAAAAAAAGGGGTTTAAAATCCAAAACACTTAAAAAATTAATAGTAATTCTATTGCCAAAATTTGGAATAAATTTTACTAATTGTGAGGAAAACAGGACTAGATTTTAAAAAACAGTCACTGGACCACATATGCTCTGATACTGATTAGCTTGCCTTCCTGAAAGTAAATAAAAAGATTCTTCATCTTCATTTCCATAACACACCCACAAGCACACACACATACTCTCACTTTTGGTTGAACAAATCAATGAAGCACATTTGCTGGAAATAATGGCATATTCGGTTTTAGATAAATACAGGGTTTGAGATGTCCAGTAGCCAATTGCATATTTTGAGATCCTTTCAGTCTAGAGGTAAAGACTTGAGCTTTTTCAGTACATGGACGGTATTTCAAATAATGAGAAACAAACTTGGCCAGGGAAAGCTAGAAGAAAAGATATTCTAGAACCACAAAGTGAAGAAAGAGAGGCTCACTCAGAAAAGAACTAGGAAGGGGTGGTCAAAGAGGCAGAAGTAAAGCCAAGTACTAGAGGCCAAAAGAAGAGGATGGTTAAAGAGGGAGAAAACAATCAGTAGGTCAAGTGCTCTGAGAGGTCAAGTAAGGTACAAACTAAAAATATCCTTGGAGTTCACTGGTGAGAAGATGGTAATTAACAGCCTTAGACAGATACTTTCAATGGGTTTATGAGGACTGAAACATATAACAGTAGTTTAAGAAGTAAGTGGGAGGTGAGGAAGTTTAAATACAAAGTAAGGACATCTCTTTCCAGAAGATATAATGAATAATGCAATGAATAATCCCTATACATGAATTTTTCACAGCTTAAAATGTCATTAGATTTCATCCTTAGAATTTCTGGGTTGAAGGATACACATGTTTACAAAACTTTTGATAAAAATTCCAAAATGTTCCTACTTTTGTTAACTTCTAAGACAATTTGCCAGTCTGCCCTGCAACCATCAGTTTAACCCAGTCTTATCCACCTGTTACATCTATATCACACCCTTATCACCGCAACATTCAGAAAGGATGACTTGTGGGTATCGCAAGAGCAGAAATCATTGAAAAAAATTTGAGATACTTCATTTATTCCTTAAGTATTTACTGATACCCTAATTCATTCTAGATAGTGAGAGAATATTTTGGTAAACACAAAGAACTAACTCTTCTAGTGGATGAGAAAAATATCTGACCCATAATTATTGATATAGTCCTACTATTTCATTTGTTCTTAGTGTTATAGAGAAAACATTATGACAGGAGCATAATCTTGTCTAGAAGCCAGGAAATGCTCAGTGAAAACAAAAGATGTGTAGGAGTTGGCCATGGTGCTGGGTTATCTGCAGTCAGTTCAAGCTAGTTGCCTTCTCTTTCATTGAATCTCTTCAGTCTATCAGAAGAAGAACTGGGAACTACATTTCCAGAATCCTTTTCTCTTTATGGCTTGAGTTTAGAGTCTGAAAATAAGTAAAAACAGAAAGGAAGAGAAGAAGAAAGCGTTATTCTCCAGTGACAGTTGCAGACTCCTGGTTAGACTGCAGAGGGAAGGTTTACAGAGGATTTGGAGTGAGGGCCTGCAAATCATTTGCTTCAGCGCTACAGCCAGCTTGCAAGGGATGGTAGCAACTTTGTAGACCTTAATGCTAAAGGCTGAGCTCAGTCAGACTGAATCCCCAGACCTCCCAGCAGCTGCAGAAGCCTCCGATGCCCTATGGGGGAGAAAATGTTTCAGGAAGAAAGAATAAATTGTTAGAAGGCTCTGAAGTGGGAAGACATTTGGCCATGTTTGGAAGAGCCACTTTATCTGGGGCACAGTGAGAAGGAAGGAGGAAGCCCAGTGAGATTGTCCAGAAAACAATGGAAACCTTAGCATGCTATCCAAAAAGAATGGTAGTAACTTGAAAAAATACAACTTTGAAAAATTCATAATAATAAGGAGTTCAGGCTAGCTTTTCTTTAATCAGAAAATTGTATAAAGCAGAAAAACCTATTTTCCAAATGTTGGGTTTGTAATGGATGCTCTACTGCCTAATTCATATTAGTTTTGTCACCATTTAATAATTTTTAGATTTTGAAGATCACATTAAGAGGTGCTAAAGACAGTTAATAACTCCTTGAAGGTATTTTATGACTTCCTTCAGTTCATGTTCAGCCTTCCTCTCCCTAATCAATCCATTAACAAATATTGATTGAGCAGTTTCTTTTACCAAAGCACAAGTTAGACACTGTGGGATTACATCTGATATAGGATGAGGCAAAAATCATTAAATAGTTTAAAACCAATATAGCAGGGTGTTCAGTTCATAACTCTAGCTTAAAGAATGCCTTGTTCAATAATTTATATGTCCATTAAATTTGAATTAATAAGAACATGCAAGTGTTGGGTGATTGCCACATGCTAGGTCCTCAGTCTGATATTTCTATCACACCCTTTGCTTATAGAGAGCTCCTAAGCATTCTTCAAGATGCAACTCAACTGTCACATGTGAAATCTTCCCTGACACCCCCACCCCAGGCTGTTGAATCTCCCTCCTCTATACCCACAAAGCCATCTGTACTTACCTGAACTATAGTGCTTAGCACATTTTCTTTTAATTACATGTTTACACTATAAGTTTCTATCCAATAGAAGCAGAACAATATTCCTCACTGTGTCATCACTGCTGATAATGTTGCCTAAGAGAAGCTTAATAAATGTTTTCATCAATTAATTAATTTGGTGAACAAATTCCAGACATACTTGGCAGGAATATACTCCCTTACAAAGATGATAACATGTCTTTTTGTTTGACCATAGACTTTTCTTTCCTAGAAGGCTTATCTGATTTCTTTTCTCTTGAGGATTTTAGCATTTTCTGTTTCAATCGGATCTCCCGAATTATTTTGTTGTCTTCATGGGAGCTCAGTCCTTTTGCTTATTAACTGCCATCTTGTATTTCTGCTCCTTGATTGACAGAGCAACTGGAATCTATGAGCAGAAAATCAATAATGCAAGGCCTTCAGACAGTCCATGGATGCTCTTGAAGAAACTGGTTTCTTGGTCTCAGTGGCAGTAACTGATCAGAAAATGTAAAACTAGCGAGCCATGAATAGAAACGATGTAAAGTCAGCGGCACTGTTTCTTTGCATGAGAGGGTTTTTATATTGGTTTCCTGTGTTTAAATTCTGTGATGTCTCTCAAACCCTGGAGGGGGATGAAAAAATGGGCATATAGAAAAGAAAGAAGGAAGGGGAGCACTGAGTGAAAATTGTGAAGTGCGCAGATTTGTATGCATTTGTTTTCTCATTGCCACACTAACCTTCACCAGTCCTTAAGCTTTAGGGATCCTAAATGTAAATTTGTTTTTTAACATAACATTTTCCTTGTTCAAGTATAAGTGACACTCGAGTAGACATGAAAGATTCGAGACTTATTACTTGCAAGTTAGCATTTTACTGCTAATGTTGTCTGCCACCCTTTACCTCCTAGTTTTATGGTTGTCTAATTATAGCCTGCAGGCCTATGATGGTCCTTTGCTACTTCAGCTGGAATGTAGCTCCAGTGAATTCTCCCCATTAGGACCTCCCACTGAGTTATTGATTATTAAGGTAACGTAGTTTTAGAGTGAGTATCTTTAACATAAAAATGTAAAAAAAAAAAAATGCATGGCTTGCAATTGGATGATTTTAAAAAAGAGGAAAGAAGAAACTTCCTTAATGGAGAGTCCTCTATGCTATTTAGGTTACTGTTAATTTAAAATATTTTAAGACAAAGCACAGTTTCCCTGTCAAGCGATTCTGTGAACAGCATTATTATTATTATTACTATTTTAGATCTTTAAATAAATACAGTTGTTATAGAAAAAAGCAGACAATTTACATCTAAGAAATAAGGAAGAAGAGAGAGTGGAAAGAATAAAGGAAGGAAGGGGGGAGGGGAATGGAGGGAGGAAGAGACGGAGAGAAAAGGAAGGCGCCACACTTGTCAAATTCAACACATGTTTTTTAAGTAGGAAAGTACAGAGAACCCGTTCATAAGCAGAAACAAAGAAACAAATAAACAAAAACAAAATCGGATAGCAACTTTCATATTAATAAAGCATTCTGATTTTGGACATATGATCTAGGCGGTAGGAAACAAAAGAGAAAGGAAACTGAAGCCTCTTCATTATTTAGAAGGAAAAAATATGACTCTGGGTTATAACGGAACAATCCTTCATGGCAAGCCTCCATGGGAGCCCACACACAAGATAAATATCAGCAAATGGCATGCAGGAAATGGAGTTTGTTAGATAAATTGTCTGTAGGTGAGGCTTCTGTGATAGAGCACTCTCTTTTCTCCGCTCATAGAAGACACTTCCATTTGTAGAGCCATTCTTCAGTGCTGATGCCCACCATTAAAGCTGTGCACAGGAGCAGCAACGACAAGAAAGCACTGGTAGGTGAGTAATAAGGAAAGGAGGATGAATTGGCTGGGTGCCCCCCAAATCTGAGCTTGAATGCCCAGACCAGGCACCTTATTTTAGGTGAATTCACGAACGAGAGGCTGATAAATTCACTTGACTCTCAGAGAGGAAATAGAATCATCGATCACATCTTTAACCAGAAAATCTATGGAAAATAGACCCAACAGCGGGTCTCGGAGGTGATCATGATTAGTTTTTGAGGATTCAGGAATCCTTCTGTCTTCAAATTCCTGAGAAAAATAAATGCTGTTTGCTTGAGAGTTACATAATGTATTATCTGAAAGCATGCTGAAAAATACAAAATGCTATTTAATGCTAGGGCATATCAATTCATTGTTGTATTTTCTTTTTTGATGAAAGCAGTGCCAATTTGCAAATTTAAAAGCAAAAGCTAAATCTAACCCTCAGAGGCTGTCTGCCATTGACGTAATGATTTGGGTGGAGGTATTTGAATCCTAAATGGTCCAAAGAGGGCCAATTATCATTCAGTGGGTATCATAAGCATTACTATTATTCATTAGCCAGGTTCATCTGCAGATCTTAGAAATCTTTGCCAAACAAGTACCATTAACCAGACCCCTCTGGATTGGATCTCCAGAGAAGATCTCAAGGCATAGAAAGGTTAAGAGATGCAGGTTCAGATTTAGAATTAAGCTGGGGATCAGGGATGTGCATCAAACAAAGCCACTGACCAAATAGATTCTGCTTTGTCTCAGAAGCCCAGTACCCAAGAGACCCTTGAAAGCAAATAACGTATAAACAGCCATTAATTAATATAAGGGTGGGTCCTAG
This sequence comes from Cacajao melanocephalus, assembly GCA_963573385.1. Lineage (NCBI taxonomy): Eukaryota > Metazoa > Chordata > Mammalia > Primates > Pitheciidae > Cacajao > Cacajao melanocephalus. The sequence continues at coordinate 171,764 of CAUYLG010021491.1, read as the reverse complement.
TTTAATGGGAAGGTGTTGACTTTTTTATTAGCAGAAGGAATGTTTTTAATTGGATTTGATAATAACACCCCCTGAGCCATATAAACACCAGAACAGTTCTTAGACTATAAATTTAAAATTCCAGAGTTGAGTTGCCAAGGAGAAAGGACATTAATAATGCTCTCTTCCCTAAAGGGAAAGGTTAGGCTAAAATAAAAGGGAATCTGGAAGAGGCTAGCCTTGGAGGAGATGGGAACAGAGTACGGACCTGGGGTGGGAGTAATTTCCTTGGTGGTTCCCTGAGTCACAGCCAGTACCATCCCCTTCTGCATCTGCTGCAGGTCAGACTCACACTTCTGATGAGCTGCAAATGTTTTATAAAGATTTTTTCTTTCTTTTAGGATTAGTTTCTTGTACCATTAAAAAAAAAATCCCCACAAACTTTCAGCTCTCTTTTAAGCAAACTGCTGTCTGTATGCTGTAATTACATTTCATTTTTTTGCATTGACTCCACCGGATGGAGGGTGCCGTAAATCATATGAACAAATGTTCAAGCTAAAATCCTCTCCGTGAGCACCATAATTTAAGTGAATTCATTCTCGGTTCATCTCTTGGAGACATGATCTCATAGCATCTGTTCTGCACAAAGATAGCCATCTTCATTACCTGGGAAAATAGCAATGAGTTTATCCCAGGTCACTTTGGATAGGCTCTTCCTTTATTCATTCATTGAAATATTTATTGTTTTCATATTATGTAAAAGGCATACATATGTGTGTACATATGTATGTATATATACATACATACATATGTACATGTCATGAAGGAATTTTTTAAAATGTGCATTAGTTGTAATTGTTTTGTTTTCCTGAGAAACCACTCCGCTTCACGTGTCAAACACTTACTTAGTTGGTGATGCATAAGCCAATTTTCCGCACCTTCTCTAGCCTGCATTTACTACCCAGCAGTGCCGAGAGGAATTCTGGCAATGGCCTCAAAGCGAGGGCTCTTCCTTGTAATTCCTTTGCTGGGTAGAATTTCATGAGAGCAACAGCAGATGTGTGACCCAGTTTACAAGGGGATTCATTTGACGGTTTCCTTGTGCCCTATTTTGATTGGTTTGCATCTTGAGCACTATCTTAAGATGAAAAATAGACTGCATATTGATGCAGCTTGAAATGTCAAAAGCAGCAGGGCTTATTTAGTCTTACACAGCTTAAACATACTTGAACACCACTGCAGTATGACACCACCTTGGCAATACAACTGTTTCTACCTACTACCTGCCAAGACTCAGTTTGTACTATTTGGTTAGCATGCTGTTGTTATTAATTATTTTAACTAATGTGAACTGAAACACCATAACATACTTTAGCTCACCACAGGCCCCACTACTCTCTATTTATTATCCTACCTCTTCTCCTCTTCACCCTCATAACCTAGACTGAGGCAGTCTCCTTTTATTAAAACTGTAGGGCAGTGACAGGAGCATTTTACCAAGTACAAGAGTGGTATACAGATCAAATCTTCTTTCACGAGGACAAGTTCATAGACTGAAACACTAAATAAAGATCACTAAAGGCTGGAATGAGAAGCTGGAGAGGCTGTAACACTGGGCTAACAAGATACATTTTAATAGGGATAAATGTGAAGTCCTAAACAAGACCCAAAACTATGCAACTACTAGAAGCAAACATAAGGGAAACACTTCAGGACATTGATCTAGACAAAGATTTTATGGATAAGACCTGAAAAGCATAGGTGAAAAAAACAGAAATAGATAAATGAGACTATATTAAACTAAAAAGCTTCTGTGCAACAAAAGACACAACAGAGTGAAGACCTGTGAATGGAAGAAAACATTTGCAAACTATTCATCTGACAAGGGACTAATATTCAGAAAATATAAGGGACTCAACTCAATAGCAAAAAAAAAAAAAAGTAATCCCATTAAAAAGTGGGCAAAGGACATGAATAGACATTTTTCAAAAGAAAACATACAAATGGCTCACAGGTATATGAAAAAATGCTCAACATCACTCATCATCAGAGAAATACAAATTAAAACTACAATGAGACATTATCTTACCCTAGTTCAAAAGGCTATTATGAAAAAGGCAAAAAAATAACATGTTGGCAAGGATGCAGAAAAAAGGAAACCCTTCTACACTGTCATGTTTATTTCAGCACTGTTCACATTAGCAAAGATATGAAATCAACCTGTTTCCATCAGTGGACAAATGGATTAAAAAATGTGTTACATATGCACAATGGAATACTATTCAGCCATAAAAAGGAATGAAATCATCATTTGCAGCAACATGCATGGAACTGGAGGCCATTTTAGTAAGTGAAATAAGCTAGGCACAGAAAGAAATATCACATGCTGTTATTCATATGTGGGAGCCAAAAATGTTGACCTCATTGAGGGAGAGAGTAGAGTGATGGTTACCAGAGGCTGGGAAGGGTGTGTTGGGGACAGGGAGGGAAGGGATAAAGAAAGATTGGTTAATGAGTGCAAGCATGCAGTTAGCTAGAAGAAATGAGTTCTAATATTTGATAGCAGAGTAGGGTGACTATAGTTAACAACAGTTTATTGTATATTTCAGAATAGCTTAAAGAGAGGACTGGAAATGTTCCCAACATATAGAAATGATAAATACTAGAGGTGATGGATATCCTAAATACCTTAACTCAATCATTATACATTCTGTGAATGTAACAAAACATCACATGTATCCCACAAAATATCATATGTGTCTCATAAATACGTAGAAAATTATGTATCAATAAAAAAATTAAAAATGTGAAGTCCTTCTTTTATGCTCAGTAGATCAGCTGCATAAATATAAAATGAAGGAGAGATGGGAGGGAGGTTTAATAATAATTGTGCATGGATTTTAAAAGACATAGGCTTTTTAGTTGACACTAAGCTCAGTATGAATCAGTAGCATAAGATGTGGCTACACAATTTTTTTAAAATAATTTGAAGTGACAACTCAAAGTGTGGAATCCAGATCAAGAGAATGATAAGTCTGTATGCCATACTATTTAAACTTTGAGACATTAACCAACTGGAACTCATCTGAGAAGCGATCTGATTGGGAGACAAGATTTTAAACCATTTCCTGTAACAGCTCAAAAAACAAGAACTACTACCCCCGATAAGGAAAAGACTTAATCTATGATTGATTTTCTTGAATATTTCAAAGACTCCTTTTAGAAAGAATCATTTTATTCTCTACTGATCAATAAAAAGAAGTCATATTCAGTCTATCAGATCCATGAAGAAGTTCATGTTTAGTTTGTCTTTACTTAACTCAAAAGTCAGTGTGGAAACGTATGATAATCTGTTTTCTTTATAGATGATCTGTTTATTGCTCAAGTTGACAAATACTATAACTAAGTCATCCTGCTTTCTGCTTGCAGGACAGTCATAAAGTGTGGGATGTGACTGATCCAGAGTGATACATATGTAGGAAAGTCGTGTAAAAAAGCTGGAAAGGTAGGTAGGGCTAAGAGGTCCGAGTGCCTGAAATATGGATCTCTCAGGTTGAATTTTATTTTGTAGACAATGCACACAACTAAGGAGAAACATGACACACATTGCAATAGTCAGAAGCAGGAGGAGCTTTATTAGGCAACATGGACGGAGAATGTCAGCTCAGCACACCAAAGGACTGATGCAGGAGGCATTTTCAGGCAGACTAAACCAATATTTCATTCTGGGTACACACACACACACACACACACACACACCATCACAACCTTAACCCAGCATTCCCATGTCACACTATGAAGGGGGTAAACAAATAACAGTAACCATACAAAGCCTGAGATGGTAAATAAAATACTCAATGTGAGTCAACTGCTGCTTACTAACATTCTCATGCTGCCAGAGTACCACTTAGCCTGAGGCCTTAATGAATTCATTTGCCTTTACCCATACCAGAACCATTACCTTAACTGTTGAACAAACCCAGTGTTAGATGGGCACACGGCTAGGGAGTAGAGAAGCAGTCCACAAAATGGAATGACTAGGTCTCCACAGCCTAAAACTCTAACTGGGTTTACATTTCTTGTGCATAGACTGAAATATATGCTTTTCTATTTGAGATCATGTAGCCCTAGAATGAACCAATGCGGATGGTGGAACTGGCACTGTTACCAAAACTTGCTCTACCTTGACCTTGGGCACGTGTGTAAAATATATTTACTTAGAACATTTTCTCCCTTTATTAAGGTGAGAACAATTTGCATGTCCATTACCATTTCCTCAGCAAAAATATGAAACGCTGTAGATCATAGGTGGGTTATTTTTGCTCTTTTATGCTTTCCAAACTTGATGAATGAGGAGGGCCCTCTCATCTGTCCATGTTTCTTCATAACCAGTGTTGCACGTGTTGTGCTGTGCGTCACCCTAAAGCTGCTCTGGGTGGTGGTGGCAGTGGTGCAATTTAAGACATTCATAGCAAATACTTAAACAACATAGGTTATTATGGCAACAATTGCTATGATTTTTATGATTCCTGATCCTACAGTAATCCAGGGGGTAGTTAATCACTCCCTTGGTGAAAACTGTTTACCCATAAACACTTCCATGAAGGCTGAGTAGCAATTAAGGTAATGGTTCTGGTATAGGTAAAGGCAAATGACCTCGTTAAGGCCTCGGCCTAAATGGTACCCTGGTGGCCTGAGAATGTTAGTAAGCAGCAGTTTACTCCTATTGAGTATTTTATTTACCATATCTCAAGCCCTCTATCATTATTGTTGTTTGCTTACCACCCTTCACAGTGTGACATGGGAATGCTGGGTTAGGGTTGGGATGGTGTGTGTGTGTGTGTGTGTGTGTGTGTGTGTGTGGTGTGTGTGTGTGTGCGTGCGTGCCCAGAGGTTTTCAGCTGCTGGCTAGGAGCCTGAACATCTTGAACTGCAAGTTCCAGTACTCCGGTGACAGTCATCTCCTTCGTTCTCAGGAATTAGTGGCATTAATCTTGGCTCAACCACATTCAAATCCTATAATCACTCATCCACTGATTTGTTTCAGCCAATGTCATAAATCCATCTAAATCCTTTACCTATGGAGAGAGAGAGCAAACCCTGAAAAGAATTATTCACTCGACTAGCCTGCTGGTGCTCTCATACAACACTACTTAATTATTACTAACACTGCAACATTTAATAGATTTCCATTGTAGGACTTCTAATCCTTTACTCTCTGTGGGTGGTAGACTCTTTGAAGAGAGCACAGCATCTTCTAGGATGTCCAAGGTTGTTATCATTCATGGCCAACAAAGTGGCCACTACCACACAGGGTCCAGCCTATAAGGCCTTTGCTTCAGATTGTTCAGCACTGCCCAGAGCCAAGTCCAAGCCAAGATTTACTTAGTGGGGTACACAATCTACCTGATTCTTTAAAGAGTGGAATAGGCCATTCTCATAGCCTTATAACAATTGAGAAAGAGGGAGAATGAGAAGAATGAAAAACCACATTTTACACATAGGTATGCCTTTAAAAGTGAAAGGGGCAGGATGTTGGGCAAGCACCCTGTCTCTATGCACCTGGTCCTTCCCTTCCTATTTTGGGAGTTTTCTAGAGGATGGCCTTCTGATTTTTGTTTTATTCTTGCTAATTTCCTAGTTCACAGGTGTAATGAAGAAAGGTTCTTTTTCCTCTATAGGGCTGGAATGTTAAATGATAGAATATGGACTCACCAGAAATTAGTAATTCAACCAATTCTAGTCTACATGACGGTTCAACCCGCATAGCTGTACAACCCACTGAATGTAAAACACAAGCCAGTTTTTCATGCTGCCTTTGCTACCTCTAGCTTCACCTCTAGGCTACCTGTAGACCCAGGTTATGCTTCTCACTACTCCACATAAGGTAGAACTTAGCCTGTGGAGGAAGATGGCTGGAAAGGAGTTCTGGGTTGACCTAATTTGGTCAGAGGAAGGACAGTGATTCTGCAGGTATAATAACAATGGCATGGACCACAATGTGTGTGCATGCACAGATGCATACATGTATATTTCATCAATTTACCCAAAGTGAAAGCCAGTGAGCTCAGTCTATAACAGGGCTGGCTGGGTCTGGTCATGGTTCTTACTGGTAATGGTCAGACTGTCCTGGGCTGGAATGTGGGTGCATAAGCAGCCCACCAGTTTTCTCAGTCTTTCCCTGAAACCATTATCACTCTTACAGTTCAATCATAGCGTCTGCTCCAAAGCCATATTCCAGTATTCTAACAGCTTGTTTCATCTTTGCTATGACTGAGAACTTACAAAGGCTTCAACTAATTTAGGAAACAATCTGGTGACCAAAAAGAATTTTCTCAGGGACTCCACCGGCACAACTTCACAATGCCATAAATCTTCAAAGAGCCAAGAAATTTAAATGAAAAAACCTCATGTTTTCAATTAAGATTCAGATTTTGTTTTATGTCACTATTTAGGCATCAAAATAGGAGTAGCTGACCAAAAACATCTCAACATCGTACAAAAGAGGACAGAGGCAGCAAAGACTCCAGAAGCACTGTGTCTGGTCCAGATGGCACACTTTGAGTCTAAAAATTAAGTAACAAATCTGCAGGGTGGTTGGTGTGTATGTGTTGCTTCATTTTTAATATTCCACACAGGTGACTTGATTTGTCTATCCACAGAAGGATTACAACCAGCAAGTCGGGAAAGGAATTAGCCTCCAATGCAACTTCCATGCCACCTGCGTGGCGGCTTCTAGAACTAGAGAGGGGCAGGTCATAGATTCAGAGAAACTTGAGATTTGCAGGGGCCACAGGAGGAGAGAAATGGAGCTCCTGTTCCCTCCTCTAACCCTGAATGTTCTCAGCTAGATTAGGCATTCCCAACACACAGGCGGCTCTGCTGGCCTTTCCTATTTTCTATGACGCTGTTGTTTGCTTAATCTTCCCCTTGGGCTGCCTAATCCTCACTTAACAGCAAGTTAAGGACATTGCCCCCACTTGGAACGCAGAGGAAACCAAGGCACAGAGCACTCGACACAGTGCAGGGTAGTCAGCGACCAATCGAAGGCATTTAAATAGGGTCACTTTATAGCAGAAAGAAAGACCACAGAAGGAAAGGATGAAAAGGAAGTCCATGAATAAGCTTATGTATATATATTTTTCTTTAGAAAACAGAATTAGGAAGCAGGAAGATTTTCTTTTTAACTTTGGGAGTCGAGAAGAAAAAAATATACACCCTTGCAGCCTGACCAGTATGAATTGTGCTATTGAGGAAAGTGTACTAGAGGTGTTTTCTGAATGGCTCACTTCACAAGACACAGCACACTCAGGTAACAGCTGATGTCCCGGCATCAAGCACCGGGGCCAGAACATGGCAGGAAGCAGATGGTGTCATATTTCCTGGGTCTCAGTGTCCAGTTGAGTTTAGCGCCTGCCAAGTACAAAATGAAATGTCTCTCCTTTCATAGAGCATCGCACACATGGCAAGCTGAGGTGGCAGCCATGGCAGCAACGGGAGTTCAGGAGAAAGAAGCTTCTGAGGCACTGGGGCATTCTGACTGAAGACAAGGAGGGCACAGGGTGGAACTGGTAGCAGGAGGTCATTCTCTCTTTTCATCCATTTAACAGACAGAGCGGAGTGGTTAGCAAGGCAGATGCTGAGAGAGCCAGTGGAAATTCAGTCACAGCAAAAAAAAAAAAAAAGGTAAACAGCTAAGCAAATTCTTGAGTGACCAGATGGACAGTCAGGTCACAGGTCATCAAATCAGTCACGCAGTGCCACATAAAGCAGCAGGCTGGCACTAACAGGGAAGATCCACCTGGCAGGCTGGCAGACACAGCTACCTAAGAAGAGGCTGAGAAGGGAAACGATGAGAAATGGGGCTCCCCTCCAAGCCAAACCCTCTTAACCTGGTCAAGCTCCCCACATTAGCATCGCTCCTTTGGGTTAAGTTAGTATCTTCAAAGCAAAAAATGTGCACCCTCCTAAGTTATATCATGAACATTCATTTACTGAACAGTAGCTCAGTAAATACAGATACTGTGTATGTGTTTGCTCATCAGCATGCTATACACAGACAATTAGTTAGCCATCCTCAGCTGTGAGCAAGATCCTGGGGAACTATCCAGAGACCCCTATATGTTGATGAGTATAGAGAAAGGGGAAGGAATAAAGCTCTCAGAGCTACTGGCAAGAAGGTGGAAAAGAAGCCTAGAGGTGCAGAGGACAATAAAAGACCCTTAAGGGAGCTGGAGGTGCGGTGGGAGCTTCAGGGAGTACTTGGGAATAAATCTTACCAGCTGCGGACAACATGGTTGATAAGAAAACGTCCAAACATCAGAGTTAGACAGACAAATCAGGTTTTCAAACGTACCAGGTTTGTAGCCTTAGGCAAGAGATTCCACTTTTCTGGGTATGAGCGTTTCCCTTTGTAAAATGAGAACTGTCTCTACCTCGAGGAGTTGTGTGACATGTACTCGCAGGTGAAAGGTACTCAGAGGATGACAGCAATTATTACTTAAAATTTAGCTTCAGGTGAGCCCTGTCCTACAGAGCCCAAACTAGCTAGGTCAGGACACTTTCTGTTGCAAATGCTGGAAAGTCAACTGAAGTCCCTTAAGCAGAACAAGAGAATGAATTGGCTTATTTGTGAGGAGGTCCAGGGGTGCCGTTGCCTTTAGATGGGGCCAGGTCCATAGGCTCCACTGATCACCAGGGCTGTCCCTTTTCTGCATTTTTGGCTCTACCTCTCTTTAGGTGTCAATATTTTCCTGTTCCAAAACTATTGGCTTCTTTAATGTGACCAAAGAAGATGGTGGCAAGAGGCCCCAGTTTGCTTTGTCCTTACCACCTAGTGTGCGGGTCATTTCTGACCAGTTCATCTTCAATCTTCAGACCACCATGCTACTAGAGACCCAGGGACAGGTCTGGGCATGTGCAGGTCCTGCCAGTAAAGCTGTAGCTTTTCTCCACTCACCCCTTTCCTGACTTTCTTTTTAGCACGTTAACCTAATCAATGTGGATGTCAGGGAACTGATGATTCTGAAGACTTGCCCCAAATTTGTGCCATGTACACAAAGCACTCATACCTTGGAGAACGTGTGTCAGCCCCAGCCTGGGGCCATGGTTCACAGGGGCTGGGCTCTTGCTCACTGGTACCTCCAGACATAGAGCTGCAACTCTTTATTCCAGAACACGAGGTCTTGGGTCTACTTGCTTTCTGCCTCTCTCTTTTTCCTACATGCTCTCCTTTCCTTCTGCCCAAAGACTCCCAGTTGCTGGAAATCTAGAATCTGTGTTACTGTCTTCTTCATTTGTGCCACATTTCCTTTACCAAAGCCTCATTCTCCTCCCGTCTTTTCCCAGAGTATGGTCATTACATCTATGGGTACCCACAGCCTCATATGTCCAGTGTCCACTGCCTTGAAAGCTTTAGAATCCAAGACATCCGTGCCCTATTGTCTGTGGTAGAAGCATTAGGGAGCCATGTTATTTGTATGTCAAAGGTCATCTGCTTGTTAGTTCAAAAAAAATGAAAACATTGGCCCCACTCTAAAAACTCTCCTCAATGATCCCCTGGAGTAATTAAGAGATACCAAAACAATTTTTAGGACCTTAGAGTAAAAGAAGCACAACTAGTAAGGACTGGGTAACTCCCCCAAACTCTAGTTGCTCTTCTTTTCCCTTTATCTTGCACTAGACAGATGAGAGGCATGAGAGGAATTAATGCTTAACAACTTGAATAACTAATTGTCTGCTAATGAGTCCCCCTTAGGCTCTTACTGAAGTGGGTGTCATCTGTAAATGCAGTGTTTTGTGCAGGCTTGAAGGCCTCTAATGGTACATCATAAATATTCTTTGAGAAATTAAAAGACAAAGTAGCACTGATCTCTTTTTGGCTTCCTGAGGACTCTCCAGTCACTCTAGGTCCCCAATGCTTAGAAGGTCTTCCTGAATAAAACAGCAGCAGTCTGGACTTCAGACTACCCACTGAGTCTACGCCCTGCTTCAGCTTTAGTGCCAGATATACACCATCTGAGATGACAATTAAAGGGGGAATTCACATGATAGAATACAAAGGACCATGGATTGTGAGAGAAAACACAGAAGTCTTAAGTTTCTGTTCACCCAACAAGAGCTGGGGGAATTGGGCAAATCACACACCTTCCCTGCACCACAGGTTTCTCATCTACATAATTAGAACATTAGAACAAATCATGGCCTTGGTGAGCTAATTTTGTGGCTGCGGAAATGGACACATATACAAACATTAGAGTGCAGTGGGGGTTTACACGAGGTGCTGTGTCATCCCAAAATGGGGCGACAAGTTTCTGGGACAAAAAACCATGTCTTCTTTATGTCTCTCCCCAATACAAACAACCTGGCACATAGCGTGGGCTTAAAAATACAAACTGGATGTATGATGGACAGTTGGATGTGTGGATGGAAAAATGAATAGCTAGGTGATAGATGGAGGTGTGTGGATGGATAGTGATATGGTTTGGCTGTGTCCCCATCCAAATCTCATCTTGAACTGGAGCTCCCATGATCTCCAGGTGTCATGGGAGGGACCCAGTGGGAGGTAACTGAATCATGGCGGGAGAGGGCATTTCCTGTGCTGTTCTCCTAATAGTGAATAAGTCTCAAGAGATCTGAAAAAGGGCAGTTCCCTTGTACACACTCTCTTGCCTGCTGCCATGTAAGACATGCCTTTGATCCTCCTACGCCTTCCACCGTGATAGTGAGGCCTCCCCAGCCATGTGGAACTGTGAGTCCATTAAACCTTTTTCTCTTTATAAATTATCCAGTCTCGGGTATTTCTTCATAGCAGTATGAAAATTGACTAATACTGATAGGTAGAAAGAAGAATGGCTGGGCAAATAGATGTGAGTGACTAAGGAAAAACATCTGGATAATTGAGTACAACTAAGTATTATGTGGACCAGGGAGAACTGAAGGTAAGACTGAAGCCAATGAGGGTGAATTGTGTGCATAGACAGCAAAATGTTGCCACAGTAAATCTACTGGTTTAACAAAGCTTACAGTGAAAGTCTTGGTATAGATGTTGCCCTGTTATATTAAGTCCAGGAGTAGGTTCATATTTTTTTTTTTTTGCCTCATGGCCACATTCCTCTTTAAATGTTCTAAAGTATGAGAGGAGCACATTCAAGACCATCCTGTCAAACGCAATGTAACTTTGAATAGGACTCAGTTAAATATCTTCTCTTTATGCAGTTCATTTAAAAATAAAAACAAATTCATCAGGTAGGCTTTGAAAAAGGGACTGGGCTTTGAGTCAAGGTACCCAACCTACACTGCATTCATTTATTCACTCATTTATTAACCCTTTCTACAAGTAAGAAGTATTTGCCCTGTTGTTTGTCAGGCACTGTGTTAGAGAATGTTGGGGCAAGAGAGAAAATAATGACGGGCAAGACACACTCAGATCCTGCCTCTGTCCCTTCTCCACTGTCAGTCCACAGTGTACATTTACGCCTCCATTTTCCTATTCCAGGCATTTCCCAGAGAGATAGAAAGTAGACAGAAATGTGATTAACCACCTCAATTCTCTCTCTGTTCCAGTCCCTATTACCTCTCCTCCTCACCCACAGTCAGGAGAGTTCATGTGCCTTGATTATATAGCCCCCTGGCAGATAGTAGCTCAGCACCATGCTGGGCAAGTTGATGTTCCTGGGCATCACTACCCTCCCACTTCTTGCCCAATGACTTCTCTTCCAGGTGAACTGAAGGGATTGGCTCTTAACACGCAGTTCCCCAAAATCACACTCCAATGCAGGTCTTTATTGTACCACACTGTAGCCACAGTAACTAGCTCGAAACACAAGTTTTATGGATCCTGAATCTAACGACGAACTAGACTATACAATCTTTCAGAATTTACCAGAGACTCGACTCTAACAAAAGCAGAGCAGAAGTTAAGAATATCTTAATATCCGAAAGCTCAGAGGATTTCTTCTAAAGCTGTGCTGTTTACCCTCTTAATGCTGCTGGTGATTCCAAATCAATGTAATACAAGCATTCACTAGAAACATCCCAAATGCCCAACAGGATAGAAGTCGGGTCTGTGACACCTTCACTAATAAGGGATGACAGTGAACAAGCAATAAAACAGGCTCCTCAATTTTCAGACACTCTCTCCACTAATGTGCATGGTACTCCCTGCTTGGAGATGGTGCTACCTTATTAGCATGGGAGAATCAAAAGACAGTAAAGATCATTCTAAGGTATTCTTCCAGGCGAGTAACCTAGAATAACACCACTCATCTGAGAATTAAAACAGGGTTCCCGAAGTCTTACAGGGATATTTCAACGAGGATTTTAATCACTGATACATGCTGGCAAGATTAGCCTTAGGGGAGTAACCATCCTTGGTGTGAGATCCAAAATATCTACTCATTTGCTTGTGGCCCTCTCTGACTTTCTTCCTGGCTTTGAATGAGCAAGGTTCACATTCAAAACCAAACACTTCACGGCTTGAGCCTTTGCAGTGGCATTCCCTCAACCTGAAATGCTTTTCCTCCAGAAATCCCATGGCCAGCCCATCCTCTGTTCAAATCTCACATCCTCACTGAGGCCTTCCCCGGTTACCCTTTATAAAAGAGGCTGTCCCCAGTCACAGCCTGTCACCCTTTCTCTGTTTTCCTTGTCTTTATAGGACCTACCAGCCTCCACTTAGCTAGTGATTTATTATCTGTCTTCCTAACTGAGGGACAATTTCAAGAAGGTAGGTATTATTTTATACTGTTCATCACTATTCCCAGAGAACAGACAGCAGTTGGCACATGGTACGTGTTCAATAAATATTTGTGGAGTGAATGAATAGGCGTCTTAGCAGGAATTAGCTCATTGGTTCGCTTTCCTCTGTAAAAGAATATTAAAGTCGGAGATGAGAAATCTAATACCAACTCTGCCATTAATGAGCTGTGTGATTCTGACAAAGTAGGTAAATTTTTCTTGGTCTCATTCTTTCTCTCTGAATGAAGACAGTGAGTGATGAGGAAGAAACCCATCTTTTCCACTCAGCCAGTTTCCATGAGGAGGAATCTTTCTTCTCATGCTCTCAATCTCCTGCTGCACCCCTCAGGTGGCAGATTGACTTGGGTGATCAGTGAGGTGGGCAGGACAGCTCAGCATCTTCTCCCTCACGGTGTTCAGGTCTTGGCTTCTCTGTTGAAAGCATCAGTAACCTTTGTGATTATGTCTGGGGCCCTCCTGGGGAGAAGCAAGGGTTGTAGCAGCCCAGTTTCCTGTGGCTGGCGGCTGAGTCAGTTTCATTTTGGGCTCAGCATTAGCAAACCTACTGTGCCTCATGCCTATACTGGTTTCCCCAACCCGTCCTTTATCAGAAATAAAATGATATTATGATTTCCATCTGCCTACTCTTTTTAAAAAATCTTTTAACCAGCTCTAAACTGGTTCAAAACTCTGGTGAGGAAGAGATATTATGTATTGACCCACTTACATTACGAAAAAGGGATATGGCCAAAGTCTCTTGCATGATACCAGATATAAATAAATACACACATCCTGATTTTTTTCTGTGTTATAAGTATATTGATATATGTTTCTCATTGTGAGCATGTATATGAGTTCTCTCTCTCTTCCAAGAAGTATAAATGTACAGTGTAAAGCATATATAGACCCAGAGGCAATTTCATGTTCTCCACCCTCTAAACAGCAGAGAATAGGGCATGGTGCAAAGAAGGGGGGAAGACAGAGAGTGCTGAAGAGTGTGTGCCTAACAGGGGTTAATAAAGGCTCAGGAGGAATCCCAGGAGACGTTCCTGTCAGAAGAGAGTGCGACAGAGAGATTTTAAGTCCAAACAAATGATAGGTGATAAGAAATCAGAAAAAACTTCATGCAAAACAAAGAGATTATACAGGTTCCTGGAATTCATCTGTGGAAATTATAGGGAAAAAAGAGTATTTTTCTCAGTGCAGCTGTAAAAAGTGAAACTAGAAAAGCCAAGGCAATGCTACCGTGGCAGAACTGTCCACAAGCAACCTGATTGAATTAATATCTGATACTTCTTGAAAAGGTGCTTTAGAAATTAAGGCAGAATGAATTGTTAATTACCATTTAGTCAAAAGTTTCTGCCATTTTCCAACTCTGCCTCTTTCATAAACAGTTTCAAATGTGTCTTTTATTGCTTCTTCCGTACTGTGATTGCCAGCGACTGAGCCAAACCCAGACCAGGTAAATCAGGATCCCCAGGGGTAGGTCCTCCAAGGCCGTCTTTCTTAAAAGCCCCTCAGGTGACTCTAATGTGTTGCCAAGGTTGCAGAACACTGACCTAGATTACCCAATACTACAAAATAAGCAGAAGAAGAACAAAATACTTACCATAAACACAATGTAAACATAATTCTACCATGCATACACAGGTTTAGTCCTGATCAAAGAAAGCAAGAAAAACAAGAATTTGGATACCAAATTTATATACTACTTTTACATACATTTTTCCATGTAAAGCTCAACACAACCCTATGAAGAAAGTAGGTTTTTCTTGTTTCTGTGTTCTTTTTTTAAAAAAATTATATTTTCCATTTAGAGATCAGTAACTGAGGCTCCGAATTATTCAAGGACTTGCTCAAGGTCACATGGCTAGGAAGCAACAGAGTGTTCCCAGCTCTGAACCCATGCTTTTTCGGTCATGTGTCAACCCTGGAAAATGTTCTTTTCATGACCCAGTTCACCATCCCAAAGACACTCAGTGCCTGTTCCATTGTGGCCTCTTTCTATAAGTCTCTGTAAGCAAGGTTGGTGGTCAACATTTTTTAGCATTCACTGTTAAGCCTCAATACAAATGAGCAATGATGTGTTGAGAAACTGAAAATCAATGCCACTGATTAAGAAACTGTCCTCTAATTTGCCTGCTTGACATTCAGCTTTCAAACATGCATGAGGGAAAAATCTGTATCTGGCTTGATTGCTTATGAAGAAAATCCCTTTACGTATGGACATTTCTTTGAAGCTGTCAATAAAATAATAATGTCAGCATTTACTACACTTCCATTGTACTAAGCATGTGAACTCTTAATAGTAACTATACATGAGATAGGTACTGTTCTTACACTGATTTTAAAGGTAAGGAAATGACACATAGAGAGGTGAGGTAACTACTTACCATAGTTCTCTTATTTACTAGTATTTAGCATCAAGTCAAGGAGAGAGCCAGTCAGCTATGCTTTCCTCCACCTCTTTTCCAAAGATATCTTGTAAACCACTGCCTACCAAATATCACCAAACTCCTAGCAAAAGGATACACCCATTCCTATCAGTATAAGTATTTTTTTTAATGTTTCATAACTTTGAAAATTGGTGAAAGTCATGCACCCAATTGCCCACAGTTGCCCCTTGCACTGGTTGAGAGCCTTCTCTGATCTCATTGAAGCGTTGGATGATGCCACACTTCCTGCAGGTCCTGCTGCTGCACTGTGGCTCCACCTCCCAGCTAACCATTAGCATATTCCACTGTGCTGGGCATGTCTCTTCCCCCACTACTCTGTAAACTTCATGAGGGAGGCAACATGCTTCTCATTTCTTTACTCTAAAGACTCTTTTTGTGCCTTTACAGAGATAGGAAAGAAATACATTCCAAATCAAAATATGAATATAGAACCTATATAACAAGGCACTAAGTTGAGGATTTTGAAACTACTTCTGCAACTGAATTCCTTTCATGACAAGACAGTCTACTGTATAAAAATATATCCCTACAGTCATTAAATAAATTTTGGTTGGAGAACTTTGAAATTAATCAGGGACAACCTATAAACATTTAAAAAAAATGAAGGGTCATACAAAATAATTCTACTAATAATTTCAGAGTTTTAAAGTAATAATCTAGAGAGGAAACAGGAAATCACAGAAATCAAAGAAAATCAAACTAATCAACTTTTAAAGTATTTCCTTCCAATGTTAATTCAAATTTAGTTCCCCCAACCTCAAAACCCACTCCTTGTTATGGCTTTAAAAAGTAAACAATTTGGGACTGTATAAATATTTCTATTGCTTTCAAAATTAAGAACTAAAAACATACCTTTATAGGCAATAAACCCCACAAAGTAATATAGACAGATGGAAAGAAAGTGGAGGAAGAAAAAGCTAGGAGAGGGAAAAAGAAATTGAGAGGGAACTACAAAACAGGAAGAGAAAAAACAATGTAAGGGTATTTCTGGAGAGATCTGTACCAGAGCAAGGGGATGGAGCAAGAAGAGAAAAGGTCACATATCTTAACCCCTTAAGAATCTCCACTCTTGGCAACCCCTTCTACAGAATTCTAAACTCAGTGCCATTTCTTCTGCTATCCAACCTGATGGATGAGCATTTCCCTTCTCATCACATAAGAATATATCCTATCCTTTCCAGGTTTCTGAGATATTTAGCCCCCAACTTCTGTCTGGAACTTAGTCATTACTATCTACAGATGATTTTTTCCCTAACCCACCATACTTAATAGAGCATTTTCTTGTAGAACAGAGATCTGCGTTGTACTGTGAGAACTTTAAGATAGCTGCATAACTGATTTGTCTTAAAGAAGATGTAGCCTTAAGTGTCTGTATTTCAGAGAGCTTTTGGAGCTTCAGGTAAAATTTGGTCAAAGGCTAGATCTGGTGCCCTGGATAGATGTCTGCATCCCCACCAAATCAGTGAAGGGAACAAGAATGTAAACCTCCATGTGTGCTGCAGTAAGTTTGGTTGGAGATCAAGACTGGCTACATAATTTGTGAGGCCTAAGACACAATGAAAATGCAGGAACCCTTGTCCAAAAATTAATAAGAATTTCTTGTTGGTGTTGGCAGAGCATTAAACACAGCATGGGCTCTTCTAAGTATGATATCCTGAACAACAAACTGCACAGGTCACACACCTTTGAAGCTGATCTGTAGAAAGCTTTATCTGGTAGGGGCAACTGGGAGTGCAAGTGGGAAGAATGCAGAGGTAGCCAGTGTGGTCTGGTAATGAGCGACTGGCTCAAAGTGTAGACAAGTCACAAGCTGCTGATGTGACTGAGTTGAAGTGTTATTAAAGATAGAAGAGTATAGACATGAAAGATCAAGAGAAGAAATAAGATTAACAATGTGACTTTATACTTGATCTGCCAACATTCAGTCATGAGTCATGCCCAGATCCATGAGTGTCAATTCTTATTTATTAACATCTCTTTCTTTTAATCAAAATTGATAACAGTCACAATTGCTGAGCTCACTCAGCAATAAGAGTTTCCCTAAATACTAGTAGGTGTACTGCATGAATGATGATGTGAAAGAGCCTTAGTGACTCAAAAGCAAAATAAAATCTCATGGATATCTGAAGGTTTCTTTGGCTTTCAATTAAGCATAATTCTCTTCTATTTTAGCCTATTCATTGTTTGAGAAAAAGAAACACCATGCCTTATAATGCCTGTCTTGCCTACCTTAGAGGGCCATTGTAAGGATGTCTCAAAAATAAAGAATACACTAGAATGTGATAAACTGTAACCTTCACTGCAACAAGAGGCAGTGCTGTCCACTGGGGCAAGACCTGAAGCTAGAATGCACGGACCTGAAGATACTACCAACTCAATGATTTACAACCTGCAACCTTGAAGCAATTCTGATCTGCTCTGAGCCTCACTTTCCTCTCCTGTAAAATAGAGATAATGCCCTCCTATTTAACTCAAAGTGGGATAATGTGTATTAAGGTTTCATTAAACTGTAAAGTGTTGCACAAATCTAAGGCATTATCATAAAAAGAACTTGGTACTACCAAGGTCACCTTGGAAGCTAAAGAATTAAAGCTCTGAAGCCATAAAACTACAATCTCTCAGAGATTAACAACAGGTGATGAAGTTATATTTCACACTTATTTAAGGAAAGGTCATGGTTGCAGAGGTAAATAGTGATGCATTTCCTTAAGTGTTTGTGCTAATCTCTTTGTTTTTGATCAGATGGTCATCTGCATTCTGTCAGCCCTAGCACCTGCAAAAGAAGTAAACCATACTTCTGGTTTCATGTGAAAGTCAGCCAACCAGGATTTTCTCCCACGGTGCCTCATAAAGCCCAGTCTTTCTCAAGCAGAGCAAGCAAAATTTTCCTGCTCCCTGGGAAATAAACTGGGTTTCAATCATGTTTTTAGACATGACATTTACCCTCAAGAAAGCCTTAAGGCTTCTGTACACTTCCCCACCTTCTTCCTACCACCCATTCCCTTTTCACTTAATTTCCCATTAACCTTCCCTCCACATCCACACACTACCATTCATGAACAAGGAACGGCTATGATATGGACTGAGAACAAAATAGACTACCATGTAAAGGGTTAGAAATTTAATGGGAAGAATGAAGAAACTGAAAATCAGTAGAAGTGATATGGTAAGATATGTATAGAACTGATTTCTGCTTTCTGTGAAGAGCCCACTAAAGGAATGATGAGGTTATCTGTTTATCTCTAGTTGTAGCCTTAGGTAAGAAAGGTCGGAGAGTTATTAACAGCCACCCAATTTACTGGGCAAAACCAGGACAAAATTTGGTGACAAAGTCTTTGCTACAAATTTAATGTGTCTGTTTTCCCCAAAGTGGCATCTGGTTGTATACCTTTAAGGGCATGGTTAAATGTGTGGATTTAAATCCTGGCTATCATCTTTTGGAGAAATAAGACTAATGGTCACTGGCAGGATGCTGGTTTCACCCGAAAATGTTATTTCAAGTATAAGTTCTAGACCTTTTAAGTAACAAAATGATACCAACTACCAGATCTGTTTTTGTTGCCTTTGGAAATCCAGACTGTTAGGATTGCTGGTCAAAACTCAGAGAAGGTGGAGTTGAAATTGGAGAATCACTGACAAGGCAGCCCTGAAATTTCATAAACAATCAACAAAGCCTGTCATTCCACAGCTGCAGAGAAAATGTGTTCTTACGTTTGAAAATCTACTATTGGTAGGAAAGACCTGGGTTGGCAGCAATCAATCAAATGCCTGTTCAGTACTTCTTCCTCAGCAACTCCACACGGAGGTAATCACTGTTACCTCTGCATTCCTATACCTTACACATAGAGTTATCTTTGTGTGTTCACTCCACATTGTAATTATTTGTTTACATGACTAGATAGTGATTACAGATTCTTCAAGAGCAAGGACTGGATCTCGTTCACTATTGTATCTCCAATGCCATGCCTGACACATAGTAGATCTCAAAAACATTAAGTGAGACAAAGCTGAGGAGTTCAGTAGACCATTTTAGAAGAAGTGTAGATATCAAGTTATAGCTCACTTGCCATCCCCATGCCAATTAAAGAACCCAGGTATGTCATGTTTAGTCCTGGATACCATATTTTACAGCATTTGAGAAATTAGAGTGTGCTCACCACTGGAGATAGGATGGGTGGCAGTAGAGAGGGAGAAATGCTTGGCAGAATCTGGAAACCACGTCAAATGAGGAACAAATGAAAGAACTGGGAATGATTAATTTGACCTAAAGAAGGCAAAGGAAGGACATGGGTACTCTCCTCAGATATTTGAAAAGCTCTCAAGTGGAAAAGGTAGTTAGATTTGTTCTGTATTACCCCAGAGGGCAAATTAAGGTCAATGATTAAAAAATAAAGGGAAGATTTTAGCACACCAAAAGAAAGAGCATTCTAAAAAACCAACACACAACAACAGCAACAAAACAAACAACAAAAAAATCCACCAGAATGCAACAACAGTGGGAAAAGAGTGACCTCTGTCTTTGAAGTGACAAATGGCATAGGATTCTAGAATCCCTTCCAATGTAGAGTTCCTAATTCTCTGCATAGTAAATGCAGATATGCGTGGACTCATAGATATGGAGGTACACCAGCAATATGAGCTTTTTTCCTAGACAGTGTCTTCAATAGATAGAAGGTCAGAGGAGACAGCATGGAGCTCCTTAAGATGGAAGAGAGAGGGAGAGGAGAAAGTCCCTCAAAGGCAAGAGGAGATGGGTAGTTCTGAAGACACATTGTCATGCTACAGTTTGACTAATGCCTCTTCTAGTCACAGAAAGCAGCCAACTGAAATAAGTAGGGTAATGTTTTAAAAAATTAATAATAAGCAAAATTTTCTGGAATGTCGGGGAAAGGCATGTCTTTTTGGAAGTTGTTACAGTACTTAAAAGATCTGCAATCACACATCTGTTTTCTTGTTTGATTTACAATTGAGGGAACAGGAACAGAGGACTCCATGAAATTGAATGACACTTCACATTGATAAGCATTTCTGAAACAATATGGTAGCAATTTGAGGAACGCATTACATTCTTAAGCTGCGTAAAGAAAGAGCAAAAATATACCCTTTAATGCTTAATTTTAATAAATAATCTTACTTGTTACAAATACAGCATTTCACAATGAAAGCCTGTGTTTCAGTTCAGTAATACGATAAGACACAGCTTGTAAAAATGAGAACTGAGTTTAACTATGCTTGTGTTTTATTTTTCATTTATCATGTGAATTGCTTCTAAATAAGATTGTCTTACTTTATTAATTTGCATAATTACTGAAAAATACCATGTGATTCCAAATAACAAGCTTCTGAGAATATCATTTCAGATTTACTGTGACATTATTTTGAAAGTGACAAAACTTGATACACAAGAGTAAAAGTATATAAGCTCATTTTGTTGCCTTTGAGTCTTCAAAATATAAAGAGGTTATACGGATTATACAATGAATTTTTGTGCTCAGATGCTGAACAGCTTGAAAGCCAAAAACAACTGGCAAGTACCGTAATATTTTAAAGTAACAATAAGCCTACTTTGACAGAAAAGGAACCAGGTAGAGTTTTTTGTTTTTGTTTTTTTAATTGAATCAAGACTCTTGAAGAAAGATGAGACAAGTCTCCAATGAAAATCTAAAAATACTTGTTCAAATTAATTTGTATTTTTTTGAATAGCACCCTATCAAATTAGCTTGACAGTCTCTGGTCCCAGTCAGAAAATCCTGATGCCCTGTTTGAGTTTACCCAGTGAGCAAGTACAAACATTTCACTCAGCTGGATCTTCAAAAACGTGGGCCAGGTGGAAAACGTGGATATGGATAAAAAGCTGCAAGCCGTACGTTAACTATCAGACATTGTTTAAAGAGCCAAGTAGTAAATGCTCCTCTTTAGGTGGAGGCTGCTCAAATACAACAAGACTCACTGACAAAATAAATTCCGTGGTCTGTCTTGGCAAGCTGATAAACAGCCACCTGACTGATTGTCTTCCCTGACATCTCATGGCAGCAGAACAATAGCAGAGACAAAAGCTGCACCTCTTTCTCCTGCCTCCCACATCCTCTTCTTAATCATTTGAAACTGAAAGCTTGGTAACAGCAGTCCTGCCTAAGATATTGCTTGTTTACTTAAGATGACATTCTAGAAGCTGAAAAGTGGTGATTCCAATCCTGCTCTCCTTTCTTTCTAGTCATGATTTCAGTAAATCTGTGACTCTCGTGAGGAAGGAACATCATGGCTGAGGAATGATACATAAAATAAAAACCTCTGTATCTTATGTAGAGTCTTGGTAGGAAAACTGTATTTTTTCTAGTAATTAACTGGGTGACATTGATTCTCTTAAAAGATCTCAGTATTGTTTCACACACTCCAGCCTTCGGTTTCCAACCAGATGAAGAATCTTATTTGTCTGTTGTTGGGTCAAAAGACGTTCCCCACAGCTGTTGGGAATCTTATTGCCTGGGTAAAATAACAGAGCCTATTTCACAGAAGCTGTTCGTATGGGCTGTGAGCTTGTTGTGAGGCACCAGGCCAACAGCTGGATGGAAATCGCAGGTTCTGGGCCAGCTGAAACTCTCTGCTTTCAGGTTTTGTGTGTTGTGTGCACATACACATAAACACACATGCACGTGCACGCACACACACACACTTACACGACCAGCCTGGGAATGTTAAACAACTCCAGATTTATTTTTTAATATGAACGAAAATGTCTAGTGTGGCCTAGAGATTTGGCAGAACCAGGCAAGCCTACTCTTTCTCACCACAGGCTGGAGGCATCTGGCCCAGACCTAAGAAGTAGCTGTAGACTATGGAGATGAAGGCTTT
Organism: Cacajao melanocephalus; assembly: GCA_963573385.1. Classification (NCBI taxonomy): domain Eukaryota; kingdom Metazoa; phylum Chordata; class Mammalia; order Primates; family Pitheciidae; genus Cacajao; species Cacajao melanocephalus. The sequence goes on along the minus strand of CAUYLG010021491.1, from coordinate 149,739 downwards.
GGGAGGCCAGGCTCATCTCCTCCGCAGGGTGGTGCAGAGAGGAAGGGGAAAAAAATGCAAAGAAACTTAGCCATCATAGCATCTGAATGATTATCTAGCCAAACTCATACTTTTTAAGAAATGGAAACTGAAGCCTAAAGTACAGTGAAGCAAACAAAACCATTTCCTAATTGGGTCCAGGTTAAGGCCTTCAGAGAGTCTAGTAAACTCTAAAAGGATTGTGGTACCCACTATATGTTATTCAATAGAAAATGTTAAAGTCTAATGAGGCACTACAACATTCTCATTTTTCCCACTAGGACTAACTTAAAATGTCTTTTTGGAAATATTTCATGTCACATGCTTTCAGAAATATTTTCTCCTGTCATTAGATACCCCCTACCTTGCTGGTGCTCCAAGTCTATGCTTATCTTGCCTATTGAGAATCCAGCTTTGCTTTTGACCCCAGGGCTGAGCAATTTCCACACCCTTGTAAGCTTTCTCATCCTCTATCCTTGAGTCATGGACCACCTGGGCTGGCAGGTTCTGGCAGGTTTTCCTTTCCAGTTTGCATCCAGGGGCAGGAGGAGAAGGAGGGAGAACATCTTCACAATAGCCGTGCCAGGTAGCTGCTCAGCCTTTACTAGAAAGTGCCAGTGAGGACAATATGCTTTCTCCTAGGATGGTCTGTTCCATTTCTGGACAATAGCTCTTATTCTTCGAAAGTTCTTTCCTGGGTTAATTTGGAGTCTGTCTCGCTATAGCCTCCACCTCATAACATTCAGCTTTGAGGCCCATGGACAGAACTTTATGATCATCTTATTGAATTGTGTTTGTTATTAAAACCACAAAGATATCTGTAGATCTTGTCTACCATATTACCATCCTCCCAATTTTATTTATTTATTTATTTATTTAAGACAGGGTTTTGCTCTGTTGTCCAAGCTGAAATGCAGTGGTGTAGTCATAGCTCACTGCATCCTTGAGGCTCAAGTGATCCTCCCACCTCAGCCTCCCAAGTAGCTAGAACTACAGGCATGCACCTCTACCCCTGACTCACTTTTTAAAAAATTTTTTGGAGATAAGATTTTGCTATGTTGCCCAGACTGGTCTCTAGCCTCAAGTGATCCTCCAACCTCAGCCTCCCAAAGTGCTAGGTTTATAGGCATGAACCACTGTGCCTGGCCCTCACAACTTTAATTCAGCACGAATATAATAACCATCTTTTCATAATCATCATGTTTATCACTGACAAAAATGTAGGAGAAGATAAAACAATAAGAAATATTCGTGCATGTTGCTTTAAACATCTTTAAGTAAACATTGATCTATTAATCACCCACCTTAGAGAAATTTTTCTGTGAACACATCTATCACAGTACTTTATTCAGAGGCTAAGGTGGCTGTCCCACTAGATGTAAGTTCAGTGTCTAGTACAGCGCCTGGCCCACGGAATATGTTTCATAAATAGTATTCTCTTGTTCCAACCAGTATTCTCTTAGGGATCCTGTGCTGGTTACTAGTGAGCATTATTTCTTTGTCCGCTAAATACATAAAATCTTAAATCTTAAGAGTTCATTCTAAAAGAGTCCCATAACATCCACTTATATATGGTTTGGGACTATTAATATTTTTATCTCATTCAATAACTGCAACTGTATTTGCCCCCATTTGCTGGTTCTTACCGTACACAAGGTGTCTTAGTTAACTACTAATAATACTTTGGCTATTTAATGTGTAGGCTGTCTTAGGATACCAAAATTTAATTTATAAAGTTAAGGGAATGTAAACTCGTTTAGAACAGTCAATTCTGCTCATTTAAACAAATATTTCCGAAACCTATTCTGGCTCTGTATTGACACTAGCGATATAAAAGCCAATTTGATATAACCTCTGCCTTCACAAGGCTTCTAGTCCAGGGAGGAAAAATCGGAGGAGTTCAACACAATGTATGAAAGATATTTGAGACGTCCAGAGAGGGTAAGGGTGACAGCCAAATATTAAGAGGAAATAATACATGAGGTAAGCTTGAGGGAGAAACATAAATTCACGGCACCAAAAAGCAAGTGGAATGCATTTTGAGGGGAAAAACAGAATGAACAAAAATCACAGAGATATGAATTTGCATGAAATGTGCAGGGGCTAGAATGTTCTAGAGTAAAACGTGTTTTGAAGCACAGAGTCACGGGAGATGATGCTGGAGAGCCAGAGCCTTGGCCACAGAAGGCCTTGCTCACCATCGGAAATAGTGTGGACTTATCAGAGATAAATGGAGAGATGTTAGAGGCAGAACCATTGTGCACTACATGGTGATGGATTTGTTATAAAAAGTAGAGCCTATAAAATTATAGGAGTCACTGGGTAAGTGAGCATCCAGGCAGAAGTAGGAGGATCAGAAAGATGATCCACCAAGCATAGTCATCCAAAGTGAAATTTCAAGGGGGAGATTTACGGGGTTATCTAAGGAAGGAAGGCTTCTGTGACATGACTGCCTCAGGGAGTCACCCCAGATGATTAGTGGTGGTCGTCCTCGGGCTGCTGTTGGTCCAGGTGTCAGTTGGGAAGAGGAGCTGAAGGGGAAGGATAGGGAGAGTGAGGACAATCTAGAACCTGTCGGCACGTTTAATTCTGTCTGCCTCTGCATCTAAACATAAAGCCACGCAAGGAATAATGGCTGCTGCTTCACTTATGCCTTCCAAGTCCACAGTCTTGTGTGCGTTCCTCTCTTGCCAACTCTAACTCATTACGGACAGAGAAGGAGACTCTAAATAAATGTAGGTTAGTCTAGCAGTGTAAACTTCCAGTCAAGAACAGGGGAAACAGAGAAGCATCCAAAACATTCCAAAAGAAAGGCCCAGGTAGAAAGATACTGCGGGTGCAGCACTACTCACAACTCTCCAGCTAAGCCAGGAATGCCGCAGGATTCTTGATGCTTTCTGTACCATGAAAACCCTCTGACGACTCGCTCAAGACTCAACAGGATAAAATTGTCTGATTGGCCAAGCCATGGTCACCTGCCTGTGCTAGCGGCTTAAGAGGGGAAGAGAGGAAACACCTGTTTTATTTTGTCTTTCATAGAAGGAGACAGAGTTCTTCATTCCATCCCTTTAGGAATTTTCCCTCCAAATAGGAAGGTTGTTTGGATGCTGCAGAAGAATGACAGTGAAGACAAATATCCACAGTCCCTGGTCAGATTTAAATATTAGGAAAAAACCAATCGCACAAGTACATAGAGAATAGATTTTGGTAAAGCTCTCTCTCCCAATATGTATGAGGGTAGGTTGAAATAATGAACACATCTTAACATTTCAACAGCTTAAAAAACAAGAAAGTTCTTTCTTTTTTAAGAAATAGTCTTGAGTGAGCATTAGGGATGACAGTGAAGCTCAGGGACCCAGTCTGTTTCATCTTCAACATGTAGCTTCTAAGGTCATGGTAGATGTTCAAATCTCAGAAAGCCAAAAGAGAAATTAAAAGAACAGTATGCATGAAGGAATTTGATAGGCCACTCTAAAAAATAGCACATACCACTTTTACAGATGTTCCACTGGAGAGAGCTTGATCACATGGCTTCACTTAATAGCAAAGGGGGCTGGAAAATGTGGCCTGGCTGTGTGCTCCCAAGAGAAGAGAATGGATTTTTGTGGTCAGCTATTGGGTTCTGTCATGTATCTATCCATGCAGTTCAGAATTCAAATCCATCTGAGTAGACTCATCTAATCAGGGTCACCAAATTTTATGTAATGGAACAAATAAATATTTTAGGCTTCAAAGCCATATAGTCTTGGTAACAACTATTCACTTTTGCCCTTGTACTGCAAAGGCAGCCATAGACAATGTGTTTTTAAAAAAAAAAAAAAAGGTAGCGGCTTTATTTATAAAAACAAGAGGTGGATCACTTGAGCCTAGGAGTTGGAGACCAGCCTGGGCAACATGGCAAAACCCTGTCTCTACAAAAAATACAAAAATTAGCTTGGCATGTTGGCACACACCTGTGATCCCAGCTACTCAGGAGGCTGTGGCAAGAGGATCCATTGAACCCAGGAGGTTAAGGCTGCAGTGAGCTGTGATTGTGCCTCTGCACCCCAGCCTGGGCAACAGAGCAAGATCCTGTCTCAAAAATAAAACAAAAAATAGCAGAAGAAATGACTTGGCCTTCAAGTCATAGTTTTCTGCCCCCCTGATATCAGTTCTACTGTGAATATTGCTCTTCTTAAAAAAGATGGAGGCAAAGTAAAAGCTAATGCGTTTTGCTTTCCCTTCATTATTCATCAACACTTTACCTTTTGCCCAATCTCTTCCTCCTCTTCTGTTCTTTATCTTTGCATTTTCTCATTTCTCTTCAACTTTTTTTTTGTTTGTTTGTTTGTTTGTTTGGTCTCTAGCTGGATTATTTCACCATTCCTTTTCCCTACTCATATTTATTCTCCCTGGACCATGGTTCTGTTAATTTCAATGATCAAACAATCCTTTATGCATTGTAATTAATTCACACTTGCCTTTATTTTGCCTCCTTAGCTAAGCAAGTTGTCACGTGTCTCTCTCCCTTCAGTTGCAAAGATGAAGCGAGAGGCCCTTTCTTACCATGGTCACAACATTTTCCACAAAGGCCAAGTGTATTCATTACTATGACTCTGATCTATGGACAAGAGCCATGTATTTGGTACAAGGTCACAATGAACTGTTAGGAGACAATTCTCCATGGTTCTCTTCTGTTTCTTCATGTGTTATGAACAGAAGTACTGGGCAGCCTTTTGTTTCAAACTAACTTTCCAAGGATATTTTTGTAGTGATGTCTCCCTTGAGGACAAAGGTTGGGTAGGTTCGCTTGCAACCCACTATTAGGATTAAGGTTTCCAAAGCTCAGTGTGCTTCTCCTGTAACACAATCCACAGCATAGACAGGCATCTGTCTCAGCCCTGTCACATGGCACCGTGGGAAATGGGGCTTGGAAACTGGCATAAATGATAATTATTTGGTTACTGCTCTTGCTGTAAGTAACAAACTGGTTTTTGGCATCTTCATTCTTCTTTCAGCATCCATGAATTGGTGACAAGCTAACTTGATAGCTTGTGGGCAGGGTGAAATCTCACTGTTCTTGACACACTGTACCTCCTCCAAAATAAAAAACCTTTTTAGTGAGTAATAAGTCATCTCTAGAAATTAAGCTTTGGCATAGCGGAACATGAAACCCTGCAGAGATATGCAATGTTTTCTTTAAAGGGAGTGGTTGAGATTGTGACTCCACTCCTTTCTAGCCTCTCAAGAATGTAATTGTTAAGGGTGATCTAATAGAGAGAACTTTTGATTCCCTCTACTTTAAATAAAAAGTAGATTATTTCCAAACTTAATACTTTATTATAAGTATCAATTTACTTACAATATCCCTCTCAATCACAGCTCCAAAGCCAAGAACTAATACAGAATATGTTTGGCCTATGGCGGTCCGCTTTGAGCAGGCATTGCACTAACAGAAAGAAAATTCTGTGTGTCCTAAAAGCAATAAGATGTAGACCAGATGAAGCAACTCAGACCCCCTTCAGTTGTTCTATTGATGGATATTAAACTGCTATCCATGTAAAGAATCACCGTGTTTAGCCCTAGGATAGAAAGTAGGGGAAAATGATGGGGGGAACTCTGTCAAGGAACTCATGACTAGAGAAACAAAAAGTACCTAATGTCAGGAAGTAGAATAAACCCAAAGTCCTATAGGTTTGACTTGAATTCACTCATGAGTATGTGAAGGAGAGAGGGCTGGTGGGATTTGGGGAGATATTTTGACACTTGATGAAGACAGGTTAGAGCCACCTGAGGTTAAAGGCCAAGTGTTCTAAAGGAGCTGAGTTTTGAAGCAATGTTCACAGGGCAATGGAAAGATATACATTTTAAAAGGAAAGCTGATGGCATTTCAGGCAGTTCCATCCTTGATCGGTGGCACAAAAGTGAAACTAAGAGGAAGCAACACAGTCTAAGAGAAAGACAACTAGGAGGAGGGAAAGGTGACCTAGCCTAAGCCAGCTCTGTCAGTAACTAGCCATGGGGCCCAGCCTATCCCAACCTGTCTTTAAATGAAAATAAGGGGTGAATGAGATGGGCTTTCGAAAACGGTGGGGGGCTATAATTATGTATTTGTTTCTTGGAGAAGTAAGAAGCAAGTTAATATGACAAACCAGAGTGTGAATGTAGAGTTATAATGACAATTAGACTGTGAAGATGGGCTGAGAAAGTGGCAGTAGGTGAAGACACTTATATCTAATTTAAGGATCAATAGGAAGTCACTGCTGGTCCTTGAGCAAAAATGACAAGATTAAAATATCTGTGAAATAATTTTTGTTAAATTGCTCAAGAGAACTTTTGAAATAACTATATTCAATCCCAAATTGTTTTTTCAAGGGACTTGTCAAAGTGACATTTTCATCTACCCAAATAAGGGTGATGATAATTAGAATAGCAACTAAATTGTTTCTCTGGTAACTGTTGAACGACTGAGAGTATTAATTGCCTGGATGGTAAAAAGGAAATGTTTGAGACATGAAGTTATTAATAGATTAATCTTTTGTATTATTTATTTACATTTTTGTATTTAATCTGTGTGAGTGTTGTTATGTACTACAGATTTCTTTTTAAGAACTGGTTGGCATTGCTCTGATTATGGTTCACAAGCCAAGATTTAGCCCTATATTAAAGTTTATGTGTGCATAGCCATATTGAGAACTAACTGCATTTTCTTTTTCTATTCTGTTGTATCATTTTCAGCCTCGTATCCTACCACAGATGAGTACCTCCAGGAGGATATCAGTAACTTCAGTAGACATCCTAGTTTCTCTTCCAGTCACGAGCCAGCTTGTCAGTGGATCTAGAAGCACAATGTGGCATGGCAGCCTTTGGTAGCTTATCTAATAATGCCTTGGATAGAACCAGAAAGGGACAGTAGGGGCCCTTTGTTTTACCCCCAGTCAAACAGCATCTTACTTGTCCCATTAAACCTCATTTCTTATCCTATTTTTGAGATGATAAAAATCAAGATATGCTTTTCTATATTTGAGACAAATATCTGAATACTGATTTGAGGACGTGGGAAAAGAAGGTTAAAGACAAGATTTAAAAATAGGGTTTCCCTGTGCAGGTGAGTGAGGACTGTTCCAGTAGCAAAGATATTTGTAAGTTTCCTATCAAAAGACACTTCCTCCAATCTCTCAAAGCTCATATTCAAATTGTTTACTTAAAAGAAAATATAAATTGCTCTAATTTCAGAGTGCCTGTATGTTCTTTCCAAGGATATAGAGCTCAATTTAATGTAAATTATAGATTAACTGTAGCTTCAAAGTTGCTCATATCTGGTGGGATATTCTGGACTCGAGATTCAAAAGTTAGGATTTACCCTTAACAATGATTATTTGTTAAATCAAAGTGGTGACTCGGATTTTTCTCCAGCCTAAATTGGTTAGATAGTTTGGAAGACTAAGAAGAGATGATGAGTATGATCAAAGGAAGTGAGGAAAACAAAGCAACAGGTATCACTGTCAACATTTTCTCTCCAAAAACAGGTAAGGTTTTTCTTCACTTTCCTAAGCCCCAAATCAGCCCCTACAGTGAGCCATTAGAAAAGGTACAGCTGGAGCTAATATTCCCCTCAAGGTAACATTCTGAGTAACAGATTTTTCTATCGGCACAACACATTTTACTTTTTACCAATCTGAAAACTTTGTCTGATACAAGAAGTGGGTGGGTTTAGTTTTCTATTTTTCCCTTCATAAGGTTTTCTAGTTAGGTCATCCTTCTGGCCTTTTCAGTTCTTCTTTACAGAGCAATGCAATTTTTGTTTTACTATCCTATAGGTAAAACATAAAGTCACAACTAGAAACAAAAATAGCGTTTGAGAATGGAAAACAGGTAAGCCTGAGTGGTTTAGATTCAGAATGACACACAGATTCTTCCTTTTAATGGCCCTTAGTGTCCGGCAAGTGATCAGCCCTGGGTGAATAGAATTAACTCAATAGGATAATGAAGTCTCAAAACCATTTCTTCCAAAAAAATTTATTAAGTCACTATTAAGAGCATGGCACTTTATGCACATTCTCTATTACCTACCCCCAAGAGAAGGTAGAGTTATGCTCTCATTTTATAGTTGTAGAAGTCAGAGAAGTTAAACAATTTGCATCAGAGCTTTCATCCATTCTTGTAGCAAATATTAATTGAGGACATACTGTATATTGAAGACTATAGTGGCTTCAGGTATGCAACAATGAACAAAGAGTTAAAACCTATGACCTCATGGAATGTGCATTCTGGAGAGGGAGACAGATAATAAAGAAATATAATGAGCCTGAAAAAGACTATAAAGGAAGAGAAAACAGGAAAGGGATCTGGGAAGCAATGGGATTATACAATTACAGACACATGGTCACTGCAAGCCTCTTTGAGAAGTTGCCATATTGCAGAGACCAAAAAAAAAAAAAAAAAAAATACAGTATTCTGACATCTGTGGGAAGAAGTAGAAAAGCAATGGAAAGGCTCTGAGTCAGAGAGTCATCGGCTTGTTTGAGGACTAGCAAGAGGTCACGTGACAGAGAGGAATGAGGGAATGAGGAAGGAGGAGGATAATTACAGATGTAGCATTGTAGCCAGAGGCTTGATGATGTGGGACTTTGAATGCCATGGAGAGAACTCAGGATTTTATTTTGTGTGGCATGAAGCCTTTGGAGGGTGTTGAACAAAATTATTATTATGGTCTGAATGAGTTACACAAAATTGATATGTTGAAACGTAATCCCTAATGCAACACTATTAAGCTGGGTGGCTCTGGAAGGTGATTAGATAATGAGGGTTCCAACCTCATGAATGGATTAATGCTCTTTTAAAAGGGGTGGAGGGAAGTAGCTAGGCCCCCTTTTGCCCTCTGTCCTTTGTGCCATGTGAGGACACAGTGTTCATCCGCTCTGGCAGATCAAGCAACAAGGCACCACCTTGGAAGCAGAGACTGGTCCCTACCAGACACCAAATGCTGGCACTTTGATTTTGGGCTTCCAGCCTCCAAAACTAAGAGAAATAAATTTCTGTTTTTCATAAATTACCCAGTCTCAGGTATTTTGTTACAGCAGCACAAATGAACTAAGACAATGATATATTTACATAATTTTAAAAAATCATCATGACTCCCATGTGGAAAATAGACTGACAAGAGAGGGGAATGGAGGTAGTGTCTAAGCAGAGAGTGCTGCAGTATTGCATGGAAGAAACACTGACCACTCTAATGAGGGTAGCTCTGGTAGGCATGGTGAGACAGCACTGAGTTCTGGACATGAGTTGAACTAGATCTTACAGACTTGATAATGATTGTAGGTGGAACTGAGAGGAAGAGGTAATGTGATGATAAAAACTAGGTTTCTGGATTATCTAGATGTGTAAAGGTACAATTTACAGCTATGAGGTTCATTGGAGGTAAGGGTTTAAGAATTTTCCGTGAGTACTTGTTAAATTTAAGTTTTCCATTAAATATATCAGTCAAAATGTCAACCAAGGAGTTGGTGTTCGGCAAAGAAGGCTGGGCTAGAGATAGAAATCTGGGAGAACTCTGTGAGATTGGGTGTGAGGGTAGAACAAGGAAAGAAAAGAAGAGAAAGCCTGAAGAATACAAGAGGAGGACTACTTCCTGGGACACTCTGAAATCTAGAACTAAGGAAGAGGAGGTGGAACCAGTAAATGAGACTGAGCAGAAGCAGTTTGGAGGTAGGATGAAAATGGAGAGAATATATAGGCTCTAAAAACTAAAGTGTTCCCAGAACAAGGGTAACCAACTGTGTTAATGAGTACTGACGAGTGTGATGAGTACTGGGAACTGGCCATTAGATTTGGCACCATGGAAGTCAATGGAACCATGATCTAGAATTGACAAGACTGGTTTCCCATGGAGTGTTAGGAATGAGACCTGATTGGAAAGGGTTCAAGAAAAAGTGAGATGCCTGAATCCAGACAACCATTTTGAATCCAGACAACCATTTTGAGTTTTGCCATAAAAGCGGAAGAGAATGAGAGAGAAAAGGGATCAGAACCAGAAGGGATGTCAAAGTCAAGGGAGAGTTGACTCGTTTCTAGGATTACAGAACTATGCAAATGGGGGATCCCAGTGTTAATGAGAGTCTATGTTGGTTTTAAGCCACAACTTTTCAGTCCAAATCCACCCTTCTCACTCTGCTTTTTAAATTTTGGGGACTAAGACTCTACAAACCCTATTTTCTTGTTTCTGATCAGCTCTTTGTAAGTTCTGCCATTAGGGGACTCTAGGAAGAGTCTGGGAGACTGGAATAGGGAAAAATGTTCATGCTGCTTCCTATTTCCACAATTCCCATGAGTACCCCCCAGCAATGCTTCCTCACTCCAGTAGTAGTGGCTCCTGCGAGCAGCAGTTGGTTCCTATTTCAATGGTTATTTCATTCCTCCATCAGCACTGTGCCCCCTTACCAATATCCAAACCATCAAGGTATCACTCTCTTCTCTGTATTCTGTGTCCTGGCTTTTGCTCCTGAGCCCCTGAGCCACTAGCATCAGCACAGCACAGCACAGTAGTCCCCAACTTCAGAAGTCTCCATGAGGGACCCTCTTTCAAGCTTCTAGGTTCAAAAACCCCAAACCTCTTCCCTGGGTTCTCCTAGCCCTTGGGGTTACAGCTGTTTTCTGCAGTTTTGTGTTTTCAATGTTCCCTTTTAGTCTTTCCATCTTTCAATAATTATTTAACAGCTTTCCTAAAATAAATTCTTTCCGTCACAATAACTTAGTGGTCATGTTTTCTTGACTGAACACTGACATGGAGTCAGAATCAAGATTTCAAGTCAGGACAGCTAAAGGTCAAAGCCCACACCTTCCTTGTGAAGCCATGCTGTCTATCCTGTAAAACTGTATAACTTTGAGCCTTTCAAAAACGTTTTAACAAAAGTATCAATGAGGACTTACTCTCTATAAAACTAAAGAGTCCTTTTGATACATGTGCTGATAGTATTTCAGTCTCTTTTCTTGCTTCTGCGTTCCTCCACCTCCCCTTACCCTCATTTGAACTTTCTTGATCTCCAGACATTCTGTTAAAATGTCATTTCCTCCTAGTGTTTGCTTTTTCAGGCCACCCTTCTCTTACTCTCCCCATTGTTCTTTGCAATTCAGGTTCTTGATTCTATACCCCAGGCTCCATGATTGTCCTGTTGGGTGGAGAGGGTTGGTCTCCTTACCAATATAGGAAACCCACACCCTGATCTGCAAATCACATTGTTGGCAAAGAGCACAAGATTGGGTGTTGGAAGCTTACAATCAAATCCTGCTTTGTAGTAGATTCAGTCACATGTAGAATTAACACCATTCTTTTGGCCTCAGTTTCCTCAGCTGTAAAGTGAGGAGGTCATGGGAGATGATCTCTGAGACCCTTCTAACAGCAACATGTTGCTAGATCAAAATCCTTAAGTATATGAGGCTTCCAGAATTTTTCCTGTGTTTCAGCACTCTTCTTGATGCTGGGCTTTACAGCTAATGGACTGTTAGTTGATCTCCTAAAATAATATAAAATTCTATTGAATTGGTAACAGTCCTTTGATTTACCCTAAAGCTCTTGCAGCCCTTAGAAACCTGCAATCTAATTATTTTCCATTCCTACCTTGGCTCCTTTCTGAGAAGTCTTTAAATCGTATCTTTAGCTGACTGAACTCTAATTACTTTCCTTCTTTTCTTCATCGTCACTTAACCTTCTTCATTCTTGGTTTCTCTTTTTAACTCATCCAGTGCTCTCCTTTAAAGAACCACTCTCTTTCTGCCTTGATTTTATACTCACACCCACACACATTACAGAGGTCTCTTCAAAGACCTAGAGAATGTGGTTGTTAATTCATGTAGTGCTACTGAGATTTCCTTAAAAAAAAAAAAAGCCTAACAAGAACTTCTGCGAATGCATGTGAGGCAGCTGAAAAGCGCCCAGACCAAAAGCCAGAAGCAAGGAATCAAAATTCCAGCTCCTTCACTTACTAAGTAGCTGCAAGGCTCTGGGAAAATGGCTTACCATTCTTGAACTAGAGTTTTATGAAGATACAATATCACCATTGTCATTTGTTCAAGCAACATGTGTGAGGTAATGTTATATGAAAAGGTATTCAGTAGGCCCTCAGTAATATTAGTCAAAATCTTCATCCTCTCCTTAACATGTTACTTTGCATGTGCTCTTGTATGTCATGTAATCTCTGACCTCCATTTCTTTGTAAACCATGTTCCTTTCTATTTCATTTCATCGTGTGTTGTGTCTTCTCCCCCTACTTGGTTCTCCCTCCTCTTTCCCTTCTTCCACAATTTTCCACCCCAATACTCATTCCTTTTTTTTTTTTTTCTTGAGACAGAGTCTTGCTCTGTCACCCAGGCTGGAGTGCAGTGGAGCAATCATGGCTCACTGCAGCCTCGAACCCCCAGGTTCAACCCATCCTCCCACCTCAGCCTCCTGAGTAGCTGGGACCACAGGCACATGCCACTACACCTGGATAATTTTTTTTTTAATTTTCTATAGAGCTGGGGTTCTCACTGTGTTGCCAAGGCTGGTCTCAAACTCCTAGCCTCAAGCAATCCTCTGACCTCAGCCTCCCAAAGTGCTGGGATTACAGGCGTGAGCCAGGACGTTCAGCCTCAATTCTGCTCTTTAAGAATCAACTCAGCATATCTCTAAAACTGTATTCCTTTTGTCCTCCCATCCTCAGCAGGCCAAGTGGCTCTCCTCTGATTCTCCCCCAGCTCGTAAGAGATGCCTGTTCTTCCTATCTGTGTGTCTGACACTATTCGCACAGTATTGCAACTGCTGGTTTACTCATTAGTCTTCAGCACACACAACTCATTTCCTTGTGGGCATACACTGATTTATCTTTATGTCTTCAAAAATCTAGCATAGCACATACTATACCATCAATAAATGCTAAATAAAGAAAATAAATATTTCTCCTGAGTTCATAATTTCAGCCTCAGTATTTCGTTTCCTTCTTTAAGGATTCTTTTTCAGCTCTCAGGACCAAAACTGTAGGGGCCTTCTAGAGACATTCAGCCAAAAAAGAAACAGCAAGGAAGAATATGTATCACTGCATCTCATTAAGTAGAAAATATCCTAAGGGGAATATAAGAAAGAAATAACTGTATTATAAAAGCAAAGAGGAGACCCCAAAAGAAGCTTTTCTTATTATTGTTATTATAATTAATGGAAAGAAATTTGGCAGGATCCACCAATGTTAAGGGACGAGGAATGTTGTGGGACTACTAGTAGCAGCGGAGCTTCACCTCTGTTTCCATCCTACTGTTCAGCCAGTCTGTAAAAGTACATCAAATATACATAGGCATCATGGAGATGGGAAACCAACTTGCAGTTAATGAATTCTGAAGGAAAACCTGAAAGTGTGATAAAAGCGTAGCGGATTTAATCTCGAAATCCAGAGAGGGAGCAGTGTGTCTTTCTTTTTCTCTTTTACATAGAAGATAAAACATTCTCAAATCTCTGAATTTTTAGTTATTCTACTTTAGTGATTAAAAAACAATGACTTTATTCAGAAGGTATTTTCAACTATGTGCACACACAGATGTACCAGGTACTCTCAGAATCACTGTGTAACTTGAGGTCTCCATGCTGGGCGGACGATGCAACTTTGTTGTGGGCTAGAAACAGAAACAAATACAGTACAAGAACCCAGGAGGATTCACACACACCACAAAACTATCCCACGTGGTCAGCAGACCTGTTGGCTGCCCTGAGAAGTTCTGCAGCATATGAAAGCCATCCACGTCCCCGATGAAGGATGCCAGGTCTTGCCCGGTATGGTCAGATTACACAAAAGAGACCCAGTGAAAGGAAAATGTCATTGAAATCTACTTGAGGCATAGACTGAAATGCTTGTATCTTGATGGGTCAGAAGGTCAAAGTGAGACCTTTGAGAGGTCTCACACCAGTCTTTGCAGCCTCCCCACACCACCCTAGGTTCTAGCCCCTGCTGACTTTGCATCATTCTCTCAACACACCTGACCCATCCAGGATTCTGATTCGCTGGCCTGGTTTATCTTTTCCCACTTTCTTTCTCTACTTCCAATATCAGTTTCCGCTGATTCCCTCGGACTCTCATAAAATTCTCAACACAATCACCATGATGTTTACTGTATTTATGGAAATTACATGTTTACCTCACTTACTAGGCATAGACATCTTAAAACAGTAATCATGTTGTTTCATTTTGGTAACTCGGCACTTAGCACCATATCTGAAACATAGTAGGCTCTCATTAAAAATTTACTGAATAAATGAATTTAAGTTAATTATACTTTGTTTCTTTAAATACAAAATGTAGAGCTGAAACTGCATTGTCTATAAGCAGCGTAGCCCTGATATTCTAGGATTCTGCAAAAATATTTCAATAGTCGTGGAGACAAAGAATTTAGGGTTTATAGACCAAAAACACACAAATATTTACTGAATACAAGCTGTTTAACTGATAACATAAGGACCATTGTTTGCCTCTGTTCCACAGTTCTGCTTCTTGAGACATTTGATGAGGGAATTTTTTTCTAGGAACTCCTGACTTCGCTCAAGATTGCATCTCTCTCACAGGATATCCCAACCAAAAACTAACCTGCAGCTGGCTGATCCTTAGAAAATAGTAGACGCAAGTGGGTCCTGGCATGTGAAATTTGGCCTGGTTAGGTATGTGGCCCAGACCCCTAAGCCATGCCAGCATCATGGTATCACAGTGCTATGGATGGGCAGTACAGACAGAATCGAGGGCCAGATCAGAAAAGGACTTTGGTGTCAAACAAGTGTGGATATAATTTAAGCCCATCAACTTTTTACAGTGTGGCTTTGGTAAAACTATACAATCTCTCCAAGTCTCATCAGTAAAGTGAGGACAATAATTATATTTCTCTCATTAGGATGTTTTCGTGAAGAGTGAAGCAAATAATGGAAGCCAAGTTCTTAGTCCAGTTTTGATATTCTCAGAACGTTGTGGGCATTCAATAAATGGTATCTATATTTTAGCATGTTATCTTCTTGCCCAATTCACTTGTCTTAAACATTAGCAATCTGAGGAGTGGAAAGTCAGAGAAATTTGCCCAAGCTGACACAATTCATAATTCATAATGACTTAGCTGGAGCTAGATCTCCAGCCCAGGCTTTCTCCTGGACTTCATATTGCAGGAAAGTCCTACACTTCCATCAGCAAGTCAACTCCAAGAACCAATTCTTACGTGCTTTGGAAGCGCACAACTGAATGACATGCAGACAGAAAAAGAGATGGGCCACACACCATCTGTCCTCCATGACCCCTTGAGGAAATACTGTAGTATAAAGGGAATTGCACTGCATTTCTAGTTCCTTGTCTGCCACTGCGACAGGTTCATAATCTTGTACAAGCCACTTAAATTCTCTGAACCTCAACTTCCTCAACTGTGAAATGAAAATGATGATGCATGCCAGCTCTCACCAACCCCAAAGGTTTACTAAATATTGTGGTGGGCTGCTAATGACCCAAAAATATCAGGTTGTAATCCCTAGAAGTTGTAAATGTTCCTGTATTAGTCCATTTTCATACTGCAGAAAGAACTGCCTGAGACTGGGTAATTTATAAAGGAAAGAGATTTAATTGACTCACAGTTCAGCATGGCTGGGGAGACCTCAGGAAACTTACAGTCATGAGGGAAGGTGAAAGGGAAGCAAGGCACCTTCTTCACAAGGCAGAAGGAAGGAGAAGTGAAATTTAGGTGGAACATAAAACCTAACTACATCAGTTATCTTACATGAAAAAAAGGTTTTTAAAGATGTGATTAAATTAAGAATCTTGAGATATGATGATACGAAGATTATTCTAGATTACCTGGGTGGGCCCTGAATGCAATCACATGTGTCCTTAGAAGAAGGCACTGGGAAATTAGACACACACAGAGAAAAGTGGGTGATGTTAGAGGAAGGGCAGAGAGGTTTGAAGATGCTGGCCTTGAGTGGTGCAACCACCAGCCAAGGAATGCTGACAGCCACCAAAAACTGAAACAGTCAAGGAACAGATTCTTCCTGATGGCCTTCAGAAGGAGCACAGCCCTGCTGACATCCTGATTTCAACCTACTTGTACTGATTTACAATATTTACACTCTCCAAAGTTTGAATAGAATTGTTATAGTCACCTCTACATATCTAGTATGCACAAAAGTGAAGCCTTGATATTTTTGAATGACCTTGACACATGATTGTCCATAACAATTATCTGGGAAGCTGCTCAAAGGACAGATCCCCATGTCACATCCTGCAAGATATATTGCTTCAGTAGCTGGAATGGAGCCCCTGGAATCAGCACCCAGAGTGAGTCTGGATACAGCAGGTACACAGCTTACACTATGCGGAATCCTGCTAAAATTCCCTTCACATTCAGGCAAAGCTAATGAAGTTTTTGCAGATGGACTCTTCTATTTCCATAAATGGGATATTTTCCAGGTAATATGGATAATAATTTTCACAACTGCAAATGGAAAAACACATAGTCCTTGTTTGTCCCGTTTTCATTTCATTAATTATTTTAAATAATATAAAATAGTGGTTGCATTCCCAGACTCACACTGCAGCTTTTGAGTACTCACTTTTTATGTACCTAGGCATTCCTGCCAAGTAATGCCTTGTGGTTAAAGTTTCAGACTGACTGACTGACTGACTACAGAGATCAGGAAGGAGGAAGTGTGAGAGACACAGCATAAGGGAAGCAGGACAATTATCCCAAAAGAGAGAACTCAGAAGCTTCCCAAGCTCAAATTTTAAAGAAACCTCTCCTCTCACAGTAAGATTCATTTAGGACAACACCGCTCTTGGAAAAAGAAAAGGAATCTTTGTGTTGGGGACCTCATTCATACCTTCATGTGACTTTATCAGCGCTTCAGCCATACTTAAGGAACGATGGCTTGGATTAGAGCAGGCTAGAGGGGTAGAAATTTTGGCAGTCTTTCAGGAACAGAGCCATCCTTGAAAGGGATCCGGACTCCAACCTACAGGGTACTAAAGAGAGTGGGTAAGAAAAGGGTGAATACAATGACTTTTTTACTTTGTAATTGTGCCTAAGATCCTGGAGACTGCCGGTGAGCCACTAACCATTTTTTGCCTTCAGAGATCCACTCTGAGATGATATCAGAGGAAGAAAAGTTCGTGCTTCTTTGTGCTAGACCTGGAGGCACACAGATGAATCAAAAGCGGTGACTGTGTACGCAGATGTTTATAGCAATATTTATTCATTCTAGCCAAGAGGTGGAAATGACCCAGAGGATCATCAACAGACAAATGAATAAACAATATGTGGCATATCCAAACTATGGATTACGCTGTAAGAAAGAATGAAGAACTGAAACATGCTAAAATGTGAACTTTTAAAACATGCTAAGTAAAAGAAGCAAGTCATAAAACATGAAATACTATATGGTTCCATTCCTATGAATGTCCAGAATACAAAAATCTAGGGAGACAGAAAATAGATTAGTTGTTGCTTAGGGATGGGCTGGGGGATAGAAGGGTGATAGCTAAGCATATGGGGCTTCTTTTTCAGGTGATGAAAATGTTCTAAAATTGACTTGCTGATGGTTGTATCTGTGAAGATAATAAAAACCATGGAATTTTATGCTTTAAATGTGTGAATTGTTGATATGTAAATTATATCTTAATAAAGTGATATTTTTAAAAAAGAAACAAATCATCACCATCTTTAGGGAGCTCACATGGCCTCCCCATCCTAGAGGTATTGGTTATTGGTATCAAAAATCATCATCAAAAAGTCAGCTTTTTATGACTTTTGGATGCCATTGCATCTACACAAACACTTGGGTGAGTTCATCTATCGCTGTTATTTCATAGGGACAATTCAGCTTGCTCTTTGGCAAATACTAGAAAATGAAGAAGATAGATTTTCTGACACTTTAATCCTAATATGACCAGAAATGAACTCATTATGTCCCCCTGGGCACCCATTCCTCATCCTTTATTCTTTGTCTGCTACTGATGCAGCTGCCAAGCCAGAAACCAGACATTATCCTGAATTCTGTCCTCACTCTCTCTGCCCTCTTCCAAACAATCACTGAATCCTGTCAAGCATCTCTGGTAACCACCCATCCAGCCAGCGAACTCCTGCTTATCCTTTCTGCCACCGCCAATGCTCCAGGTAAGACCACTGGTATCACCTACCGAGACTATTTCAAAGCCCCCAAGCTGGTTCTAACTCCTTCCATCCATTCCCCAGCAGCAGCTGAAACCCAAACGGGAACATCTCGTCTTCTTGCTTGCTTCCCTTCTTCACTTGCCCTCAGAGTTAAGTCTGATCATCTGAATGTGGTTTACAAGTCTCCTCCTGTAGCTTCATTCTTCACTTATTGCAGAACCCACCCCTTATATTTCCCATGGCCCTCACTTCCACCTTCCTAAATGTCCTTGAGTTTGTCACATGCTCCATGCTTTCTCCAGCTTTTTCTAAGAGCCTTCCCAGATGCTCTTCACTTTGGAATATGTATGGCTGCCCACATCTCCTACCCTTTCAACTCCTACCTTCTAGTACGACTAACTCCAAATTGTCTTTCTCTCAGCTTACTGTCATTTTTTCCTCCACACCTTCTCAGAACCTCCTTTTCACCCCTGCCCCATGCTACGATGGCTCTGTTATGCTTCTAAAAGTGTTAGAACACTTAATACACAGTATATTTGATTGTTCATGTGTCTGTCCTTACCAGTAATATGCAAGGAATTTGTTTTACTCTTATTGTTTACTCAGAGTCTAACAAGAGCCTTGCATATAGTAGGCACTCAACAAACACATGGTATTATCAAGAGTCTTTTTTTTTTCAAGAGACAGGGTCTCACTATGGTGTCAAGGCTGCTCTCAAACTCCTGAGCTCAAGCACCTCTCTCATCTCAGCCTCCCAAAGTGCTGGGATTATAGGAGTGGGCCACTGCCTCCGGCTTGACTCTTAGCCAAGGTAGGCCAGTTCCTGTCTATACAAAACTATGAAATCAAAACACTGCAGAAGGTCTGTTATCATGGACTGTGTTTGTAATTACCATGAATACAGTGACTTGATAACAGAAACAAAGGACTTTGTATAGAGAGAACCAGTCTGTTTTAATTTAATTTTTAATTATATGTATGTAATTATAAGCCTCACACAAAATGCATATTCTGAATGTACT
Organism: Cacajao melanocephalus; assembly: GCA_963573385.1. NCBI lineage: Eukaryota > Metazoa > Chordata > Mammalia > Primates > Pitheciidae > Cacajao > Cacajao melanocephalus. The sequence goes on along the minus strand of CAUYLG010021491.1, from coordinate 130,564 downwards.
CAATTTAATTTCAATTTTACAACAAAAGCATCCAGGGTTGTTAAGTAATCCCGTAGAGTTTTTGCCTTGATAATATCATCAAGACTGTGTAGCAAACTGCAAGGAAGAAAAAAAATCCTCATCGATTTTTTTATGTCCATTTTTTTAAAATGCAAGACTAACCGACACCAAGGGGCAACGCATTAACATTTTTTGGTAGACAATAAGGGATCTTTTATGGATACAGGACTGAGTTACTTATTACTGTATTGAATTTCTAAGCACATTGCTCCTTGGTGATTTCTGGCTCTTAATGTATTGACTTTCTGCTTGGGCCACAGCTCACAGAATTCCACTTCACATATCACCATACCAGGTTACCCTTATTTTATGTAATTCTACATTCTATAATATTTCCAATGAGGGGATGAACGAGGCTATGAGCCCCTTTTTGTCAGATCATATCTCCTATCCAGTGGATTTTTCAGAAAGAAAAAAGCATACGGTAACATCCAGTCTTTATAAAATCTATGCTAAATGATAAAGCACATTTTCTGAATACTTGCCACCCTTGTCTTTGACATGGCTAGCAGGCAGGTGATCTAAGGGGGAGGCCAACCTTATATGTCAGACAGATGTCTGGGTTCCAATTCTGACTCCGTCCCTCTTTACTTGCTTGAACTTAGATAGACTAATGCTCTGAGTCTCAGCGTCCTTGCTTGTCTCCAAAATGACTATAATAATAGGTACCAAATACGGCTCTATAATCATTTTAAAACTTAGTCTAGTGATAATATTTAGCAAGAGCAGGAATCTAGTATAACTTATTAAAAGTTATCCATATATATCCTTCAACCACTCAAATATGGGAAAATTAAATGGATTAAAATGTATAACAGACATGGAATTTAAAAGGTATTATATAGCTTTCCTGCCTTTCACTCTCTTTTCCCAGAAAGAGTGCAGTCTATGAGTAAAAAAGCCAAGTTCCCTAATACCACAGATGTGAACGAACGCCAGTGCCTAACACATTAAATGGCAATCCAACGTGTTGTCCTACATCTGACAAAGTATGGGTGGGAACAGGATCATTCAGATAAGATTTGGCTCATTTTTAGCAAAAGTTGACACAATCAGGCCTTGTAATCAGCTGCCATATTCAAAGGAAAATTCACAAGATGAAGAAAATAAACCTTGGGAAATCACTTGAAAGTATTCAATGTTTGTAAAATACAATTACTGAAACCACTCAGAAAGGTGATTTTTAAGTGAATTACATATATCATACCACCACTTAAATATATCCTTTTCAGCCGTCAAGTTTTTTAAATCCAAAATAAAATTTGCCTTTGTTTTGAAATTATCCAGACATAAATTGTGGTAAAGCAAAAGAAAAGCAGTAAGATAGTTTTATATTCATCTTTCTAATGTGGCTTAACACCTTAAAATTAAGTTACGATGTTAAACCTTTTTGAGTTGTAGATTTTTTAAATTCAGTGGCTACTTTCCTTGGCATTTTGGCTGATTGTTAAGGTTTAACTCTTGTCAATGCCCGTCTTATTTCTCGCTTTTTGTCCTGGGTTTAATCTGTTGAGTTAAACATTAATCTATTAGAATTTTCTCTCAAGTCCTGGCAATTCAAATCATTGCTTTAAAGAAATTATCAATGCTGTTGAATTTTCCTTTCAATGAATGTGAATGAATATGTTCCATCTTCTGTTCCATTTATTTTTCCTTCAATGAATGTGTTTCATCTTTTGCAAATATTTAATCCTTTATTTTTATGTTAAAAATTCTGGTCATATAAAAAAGACAAATCGACCAGAGTCTCCCACTGATGAAGAAGAAATGATAGACATAGAATATTACCATTTTGCAATTCTAACAGAAAAAAAAAGCAAACAGATCTAGGCAATAGTGCTTGGAAATTTATTCAGATGGACCAGGCTGACAATGCATGCCTAAACCCACTATCAGTCTTAATATTATCACCTAGAGAGAGGCAGAGAGATTGTTGATGCGTCCTCACGTGATGCAATGGAATGCTTACCACACAACCTATAGAGGGTTCCTGCCAAAAGTTCTGATTTGACCAAAGTTTTAGATCTCTAGTTTACAGGAAATAAAGATTGGTGGTGAATGAACATCAGGGAAATATGTTACGTGACATTATAGGATTCAAGCAGCACAATCAAGAATATGAATAGTTCTGCAGGGCAAATGACCCAGTTCTGCTAACACAGGCTTGTCCAACCCACAGCTGGCAGGCACATGTGGCCCAGACTGGCTTTGCATGCAGCTCAACACAAATTTGTAAACTTTCTTAAAACATTAAGAGATTTTTTTGCATTTTGTTTTATCTCATTGGCTATCATTAGTGTTAGTGTATTTTATGTGTGGCCCAAGACAATTCTTCTTCTTCCAGTGTGGCCTGGGGAAGCCAAAAGGTTGGACATCTCTACTTTAAGCTAAAAATTGCAAGGTTAAAAAAGAAGTGGGCTTATGTTTAAAATTACTCAAGCGGTATCAACCATATGCAATGTGTGGACCATTTGGATTCTGGTTTAAACAAATGACTAAATCAAGGAAATTTGAGTATTGACTCAATATTTAATGATATTAAGATATTGTGTTTTAGGGGCGATAATGGTATTTTACGTTATGCAATAGAGAAAGAACTTATCTTTTAGAGATATATACACTGAAGTATTTTCATATGAAATGACACAATGTCTAGGATTTGTCTCAAAATAATCCAAAAGGTCTTGGGAGAACAATAAGGGTATAAATGAAGCAAGTTTGTCCATTTGTTGGTGATTGCTGAAGCCAGGGGATGGGTGTAGGACAGTGCATTGTACTCTTCTCTCTGCTCTCCTACGTGTTGGAAATGTTCCATAATAAAAATAAATGAAAGGCTAAAAGGAGACCAGTACTTAGGAAATGTTTAATCAGTTACTCAGTCTCTATAATAAGGCAAACCAGGAGGTCTCCATATCCAAATAAACATTCACATAATTATACCTATACTATATTATTTGGCATATATAGTATATATAAATATATGAATATATATATATAATCACTAAGATGAAACTAAAGCCGTATACCCTTATAAAAATATTTCTTATTCTCTAATGCTCCCCTTCAGTACTTCACTATATTCCATAAAGAGATAAATGGGTCATACATGAGATGTCAAAAGAAATTGCCTTCCTTTGCAATCACTTCCAACTTCCACTCAGTACAAAAATCCAAGTGAGTGCTAAAAGGGAAATGTCTTGTGACAAGGTCAGGCAAGACAGATGAGAAATATGGCTTGTGATGAAAAACTAACAGGTGCATGTTTTATTGGCATGATAAATGTGGAAAAACCAGATGTGGAATCCCATATAACATCATACTAAACGTTTTAAAGTATATCTTTCTCCAAAGAAGCTTCTTCTTTTTTTTTGTAGCTCCCATTCTTGTCATTCTGACTGCAACTTCTGCAAGCCTCTTAGGGACCAAGACAAAAGAGTTGTGGAGATTCTCTTTTTACAGGAAATTTATGGAATCTTGCACCATGACCCTGTTTCAAGTTAGCAAACCTTTTTGTTTGCTGTTGGTGGGAGAGGCCAAGGTCAGAAAGACACCACCCTGGGGTTCTCTGCAGGGCTATGAGTGTGTGTGAACTAACCAGCAGTGCAGAGCTAGAGCAGAGAAAACTAGCACCACCCTCACGACAGTACTGGAAGAAACAATGTAAGCAGGATAGAGGGCTTTATTTTATGTTTATTTCATTTTTGCTTGTTTTTGCCATGGATTCTTGCCCTCATTTCCAGGAAAGCCCAAGTAACATGAAGAATCAATTAAATTTCCACTTCACAATGTATACATATTACAAAACAACATGTTGTACATGATAAACATATACAATTTTTATTTAATCTTAAAAGTTAATTCTTTAAAAAAATAATCCACAAAATATATGAAGTAGTTCTTAGTTTTTTTCTGCAAATCTGCAAGTACAGAGTTATAATCAGAATATGTTCTAGCAAACAATGTGTTCTAGCAACCTTTTGTCCCCACTTCCTAGCAGAGTGCCTACTGCAGTCTACTCAATAAAGGATAGAATCGATGAACCTCAGGAGGGAGGTGGAATGGCTGTTAGGTCATTCCTATGGAGAAATTGACAGGAAAATGTGTTAGGGATCCCTGTCCCAGATGCTCAGACTGCAGCTTTGCAACTTACAACCAGATGCTCAACAAGTCTACACAATTACATTCTGGTATAATTCTTCCTCTCCTCACACCTGGAGGATAAAATTTCATTGGCCCCAGTGATAGTGAATTTTATGTGTAAAGTTGGCTAGGACATGGTACCCAGTTGTTTGGACAAACACCATCTAGATGTTACTATGAAGGCATTTTTGATATGAGAGTAATATTTAAATCAATAGAGTTTGAGTCAAGCAGACTACTCTGTGTCATGTGGATGGCCCCATCTCATCAGTTGAAGTCCTCAAGAGGAAAAAGACTGAGCTTCCCTAAGGAAAAGGGAATTCTGCATCCTCCCTGCCTTTGAACACACGTCTTCCCTGGGTCTTAGCCTGCCAGCCCACCAGGCGGATTTTAGACTTGCCAGCCTCCACTATCACATGAGCCAATTCTTTAAAGTAAATCTCTCTCTCTCCCTACACACACACACACACACACACACACACACACACACACACACACACAGATACACATACACTCTCTCTCTCTCTCTCTCTCGATTCTGTTGTTTCTCAGGAGAACCTCTAATGGTCTCCTGCTTCCAGGCCTCTTCCCCATTCTTTCTATCTACTCCATCATCCACACAACCTGGAGCGATTGGGTATCTAAATGCAATTTGATAGCACTGTTGCTTCACACTGAACCTATCTGTCATACTCCACCAGCTCCACAGGTCACACTACCCTTTTCCGTGTAAACTAAGTTTCATTCCTTTTCCTGGGGCCCCTCAACAGGCCCTACATGAGCCAAGTTCAGTGCTCATCACCCAGGATTGTAGAACTATAATTGTTTACTTGAATGCCCCTCTTCTTGCCTCATCTCCCTATGGTACAAATGATCCCTGCTGACAGGTTTACAAGAAAAACTGGATGGGATTACTTAAATACATGCCTAGAGTTTTCTTTAACAAATGAGTGCCGCCCAAATGCCTCCGGTGTTGAGAATATTAGGTTGCTATCTTGAAGAAAAAAATTAAGCTGACTGTAGTAATACTGAGGAAACCTTACAGTATTAAAATTTTAAAATATCCTGCTAGGACTCATTTTTGTCAAGACCCACCAAAAAATATGCTCAAGCTTGTATATTTTTGCATTTGTCAGTACTAATAGTTAGTAAATTAACCTGATGCTCAGCGCAGCTCATCACGACACTGAGACGTGATGCTGTCTTGGCATGCATAGACCACGTCCAATGCACAGTCATGTGTCAGGCAGAGACAGGCTTGCCCTGCTTTACTGTCCTGGCATGGATACAACCAAAATGGAGGAGACCCCAGGCACAGCCTTTCACTGAAGCTGGGCAGAGCTCAACAGACAGAGCAGGCCCCAAATTATCCCAAGTATGGACAATGGGAAGACAAAAAAGATTGGGACTAGCCAGCACAATATTGTCAATACTCTCCCATACAATAAAACTTAAAATCTCCAGAATCTTCTAACACTAATCCTTTCCACAAATTTCGATAGAGAAACTGCTTATTGTAGCAAGCTAGTTAACTACTAAAACACCCTTAACACGTAACTGTTAATTACATAATAAAACTCCCTAGTTCTCAGCCTAATATTCAAGTTTGTGCACTTTATTTTCTCACTAGAATTATCCAGTTTTATTTCCTTATCCATGATTCTATGCCTTCTTTAAGATCTGTCTCTTCTCCATGAAGCTCTTTAACAATTTCAGACAGTACTATTCTAGTCTTGTCTCTGAAAATCTATTGCGCTTATATGAAAAAGAGCACATAATTACACACTGTCAAGTAGTGTTGAACTGATCAGTGATTTAAGTGTGCGTGCTTGTCTTAAACAACATCTAAAACAGAAACTCCTTGAGGGCAAGGGCGTCTAGTATAAAGAACACCACATTAAGAATTAGCCTAGCCCAGCTCTACAACTTAACTTGTGCTGTACCCTTGGGCAATTGACTTGAAACCTATTTTAGTCATGTGGAAATATCATGCATATCCTAAAGAGCTCTCAGAGTTGTTGAGGATCAGAATAATTTTTTTAAGTGCTAAAGTACTTTACTAATCAAAAAATATCCTGCACTTTTGTGAGATATTAGTATTAGCCAAATATAGATTGCTTGTTACGTGTGTGTATAAATATATATATATGTACTAATATATCTCAAAAATACACATACATGGGCCAGGCACGGTGGCTCACACCTGTAACCCCAGCAGTTTGGGAGACCAAGGTAGGTGGATCACGAGGTCAGGAGATTGACACCATCCTGTCCAACATGGTGAAACCCTGTCCCTACTAAAAATACAAAAATTAGCTGGGCATGGTGGCACGTGTCTGTAATCCCAGCTACTCAGGAGGCTGGGGCAGGAGAATCACTTGAAACTGTGAGGTGGAGTTTGCAGTGTGCTGTGATCATGCCACTGCCCTCCAGCCTGGTGACAGACCTACACCCTGTCTCAAAAAAAAAAAAAAAAAAAAAAACACACACACACACGTACATATAGGTATTGCAGCCTGATGATGCAATAGAAAAGGAAATCCCATTTTCTGAGAAGAAATTCAAGCCATTTCTCCCATTTGGAATGGCTGTATTTACTCAATGCCTGTACCCCCACTGTATTTAGAAAGTAACTAACTTGCTTTTGATTTTACAGGCTCATAGGCAGAAAGGACTTGCCTTGTTGCAGATAAGATGCTGGATTGTTGAGTTAATGCTGAAATAAGTTAAGATGTGGGACTTTTGGGAAAGCATAATTGGTTTTGAAATGTGAGGTTATGAAATTTGGGAGGGAACAGGGGTGGAATAATATAGTTTGGCTGTGTTCCCACCCAAATCTCATCTTTAATTGTAACCCCCACAATTCCCATGTGTTGTGGGAAGAACCCAGTGGGAGGTGATTGAATTATGGGAGTGGCTCTTTCCTGCACTGTTCTCAGGATAGTAAATGAGCCTCATGTGATCTGATGGTTTTAAAAATGGGAGTTCCCCTGCACAAGCTCTCTCTTTGCCTGCTGTGATCCATGTAAGATGTGACTTGCTCCTCCTTGCCTTAAGCCATGATTGTGAAGCTTCCCCAGCCACGTGGCACTCTAAGTCCAATAAACCTCTTTATTTTGTAAATTGTCTAGTCTCAAGTATGTCTTTATCAGCAGCATGAAAATGGACTAATACAGGTATATAAATATGTAGGTTACATATACATACATAATTATACATATATATGAATATATATGTATTTTTATTTAGTATATACATATATGCATACACTTATATATACATATTCTTATATTAAATATTATGATTACAGCAAACTATCTAATGTTTGGAATTTAATGTTTGAAATTAGCCACTTCTATTTTTTTCAGCTTAATAGCTGGAGAACATCATCATCAGCTTCAAGTCAAAGGCTAACATTTTACCTGACAGAGAAACTTCTTGATCAATGTTTGATAAATAAAGGAATCCAATGAAAACCATTTAGTTATCTGCAATATTCTGAAACTATAAACATGAAAGACAAGCTGGTAAATTCTAAACCACTTGCAGACTCTCTAAAGTGCCATGGTCTAATTATTGAAGAAACTAACATCATGTACTACTTGACACTAAAGAAATCCAACATCACTATTAGAAATAAGAGAACTGAAATTGTTAATGCTCTCACTTCCTTGAGAGAACAATGACAGATTATGTGTTACATTCAAAATGGAAAATTATATCAATAGACCAGGATGTCCTTTGGGAGAATGGCTGACAAAGCATAGTGTCAACATGCTTTCATCTCCAGACTCAGATTAAAGGTCAATAGCATACAAGTTGTGTTCAATGTGGTCTATGACAATGGGACTGGAGGCTGCCACAGATGAGACATACAGCTTTTTCAACAATCTCATTAGAATCCCCCTTTGTGCCATAATTCATGTCAAATATGAAGTTGGAGATGGCAGCAACATAACCCTAGAGTCACACAGTCTGATTTCATTTAAGTCACTGCAACTAGAAATGGGACCCATTGTCCTAGATATATGCAGAAAGATAGATGAGTACAGAAGGACCTCAAACAGTTCTAAAGGGCAAGCTGGGGGAAAGCAGAAGTCCTATGTCTCCTGCACAAGAAGAACTCCCAGTAAAACGACTACCTACTGTTTGATGAGCAAGGGTGCTAACTGCTAGGAATGAGAATAATTCAGATGCAGTATAGTCTATGCCCCAGAGAAGTTCTCAGTCTAGAAGTCAGGACAGAAATATTTACCAAATCATTTTGATTAAACATGCTAAATGTCAGATAGAACTAGGGTGTCCCAGCAATACCGAAGGTTGAATTAAGTCACTTAGCAGTAGTAATGATGGGGCACTGTCTTGGACTGGCCAAGAGTTAATCAGCAACAGGAACTTCAAGATATGGCTGCTGCCAAGATCTCTATGAGCCTCCCTGGTGGTAAACAACCATCAGAAAGCCAAAGACTTTTATAAACATCTGGGTACTTATAGACTTTACATTTAAATTTAGTGAGTATCTCCTGAGTGCCAAGTACCATGCTGGCCATGTTCATTAATACTTGTTTACCTTTTCTGGCGTGCAGACTGAACTGCCAGTGTTACAAACTAGTCAAGAGAGCCAACTGTAAATAAATAACTAGGTAAAATAAATGATTGTGGCATAATATAGCTGATTTGATATTCACATCAAGAATAAGAATTATTAGCCCCATTCTATAGATGAGAAAATTGTCCCCTAGTGGGTTAAGTGATTGCCCAAAATCTCTTGGGCTAATAGCAGAGACAGAACATCATTCAGCAGATTTCCTGGCTCAAGTTCAGAATGCTTTCACTGAAAGTACCCCGATCCTCAGCAAACATATCAGCCACTTCTGTGTCTTCTTGCAACTTCGTACTGACTATCAGTGTCTAAGCTTGGGCTGTGAAAACAAAGTATCTTAGACTGGCTTACACAACAGAAACTAATTTTCTCATAGTTCAGTAGGATGGCAAATCTAAGATCAAGGTTCTGGCTGATTTGTTCCTGGTGAGGACTGTCTTCCTGGCTTAAAGACAGCAGCTTCTCTTGTGTCCTCATGTGGTGGAGAAAGACTAGAGAGATATGTCTCTTCTTATGAGGCCAAAGACTATCGCATTACAGCACCACCCTTACGACTTCATTTAACCTCAATTACCTTCTAAAGGCCCTGTTTCCAGATACGGTCACATTGGGATTTAGGGATTCAACATATGAATTTGGGAGTATGAGAAGGGGACACAATTTAATCTATAGCAATTGGCTCCTTGGGAGCTATGAAGCCCCTTAAAACCATCTTACCCTTCCCAGGGGCAGACTTCTTTCTTCAGATCTGGCTTTCAATCCTTCATGTTTCTCTATTCATAAAGCCCACTCTTGGAATACCATCTTCTAAAAATATGTTTTCATGGTAAGCTGAGTAGATATATTTTTCTCCTTTTTCATTTGAGAACCCAATATACTCATGATCAAGGAAAAAACAACAACTAAAGGTGGGAGGCCATGAGGAGATAAGAAATTTTGCAAATATTCTGGAAGGTGAAACTTTTTTCTTTTCTTTTTGACAGAATTTGTCTCTTGTTGCCCAGGCTGGAGTGCAATGGTGCAATCTTGGCTCACTGCAACCTCTGCCTCCCAGGTTCAAGTGATTCTCCTGCTTCTGCCTCCAGAGTAGCTGGGATTACAGGCATGCACCAACACACCTGGCTAATTTTTGTATTTTTAGTAGAGATGGAGTTTCACCATGTTGGCCAGGCTGGTCTCGAACCCCTGACCTCAAGTGATCTACCTGTCTCAGCCACCCAAAGTGCTGGGATTACAGAAGTGAGCCACCATGCCCTGCATCTGCAAGCTTGAAAATAAAGCCACAGCCTTCTTGATGTGAGAAGCACAGCAACCAAGGAGGCAGCTAATCTGCCCAGCAGAATCCTCATGTGGTACAAGGCACAAAGAGGGCTACTAAGGGCGAGCGCAGGAGTGAGAAGAGAGGAAGAGAAGAGGGAGCTAATTTGGAATGGAGCTACCTCTGACCTCACTTTTTCACCTGCGTATACAGAATGAGTCAAAGCCATAAGATTTCATCCAGTCATAACAAAACTATAGGGCCACTCTCTAAATAAATTGAACAAATTATCTGAGAAGACTTACATTGGCTGATATGAGTTTTTGTGTCTCAGATAAAATTATTGGGCATCCTGACACTCAGGCTTACTTTATAGTATGGCCAGCCAGGTGACAATCCTTGACCACATATTCAGAACTCCCAGGCAGCTTCTCTGTAGCCTCATTCTATAATACAAATAGCTAACCAGGAAAGCTCACGGGAGCCTTTGGTGTCCAGAGATTTTGCTGGGGCTCTATCCAACACTGCCTGCATAGCTGATCATTTATTTCCAAACTTTTCAGTTGGATCTTCAGTCCCTTCACAGGTTGGAACTGATATTAAGTGGCTTAAAGCCCCTTTCATAAATCACATTGCTAGACTGACTGTCTAGTGGCCAACCCCCCGTGCAAACTGAGACACTCCAGTCAGGCAGGACATTCCAGGGCCTAAAGATTACTCCCCAGTGGCCAAGCACAAAGGTCTTTGGGTAAGATTAATTCTTCACTGCACAGCCTTGGTAGAGAATACTATCAAGTGACTAAGTGGGACGAGATTACTTAGATTGATTTAAACCAATCAGGACCAACTACAGAAAATGGGATTGAAGTCGATTCCTCTCAAACTGCATGGCTGCCACACAATGGGGGTGAATAGGATAAATATGTGAGCAACAATCACAATGACCAGTAAGAGAACAAACCAAGGAGGGAGATGTGGAATCCAGGAAGTGGTACATCCAAGGCAGGAGGGCATTGAAGGCAAGTTTCAGGATAATGACTTTACAGCAGTGAAGTGTGAAGTCCAGACTGTAGCAAGGAGGTGGATGGTTTTAGTAGGACCAGAGACGAGAAAAAGGGCAAGAGATGATTTCATATAATAAGTAGGGCATCTGAAACACTGGGAGAACTCAGAAGTATGATGAACACAGAGTATAAGAGCAGAAATTCTGAAAAGGACAAAAAATTTTACAACAAAGGGCTAAAATCATAGCACAGTGCTGCCTTATTCAGCAGTGAATAAATGCATGGATATCATAACATAAATGCTACCAGCTGACCTTCAACATTCAGAATCATCTTTCCTATACATTCAGCACAAGATTAATATTTGGCTATAGGACAGAATATAAATGTTATCAACTTTGATAATGTAAAAAATTTCAGGATTTGAGTGAATGGGAGAGATGGGTACAGAAAGGTGTGGAGTCACTAGTATCTTTATCTTACGAAGTAGAAAGTCAGGATAAAGTATCTATAATTAATGGAATAAGAAATAGAGTTTTAAAGGTAATCAACAGAGGAACTAAAGAGCAATATATTTATTCAGAGGAAGTGATAAACAGAGATGGGAATTTAGGTAAGCTAAATATGTAATCGCGATAGCAAGAAGCCAACGGGAAATGTGTAAGTTAGATACAATATCAAGAAACAAGTAACTAACCGTAAATCTGAAGACATAGGGGTTATTGCTAGAAAACAAATATTGAAATCATCAAAAATGGCATCCCAGATAGTGACCATGTAATTTAACATCTCAGCCATAATACCTTGGAGTAAAATAATAGCAATAAGAATTTACATTGGGACGAACAAATCAGGACTGCCTAGGATGTGTGGCTTCCCTAGTTAAAAAGGGATATTTTAAAAAACTCTTTCTTTAGTAAAACCAACAGGACTGTCCTGAGAAACCATGGCAAAGTGGGGCTGGGGAATTCTCTTAGTATTTGATATTGTTAATGATAGATAATATAAATACATAATTTTTTTGTATTTTGATAAATAGAAAAATTATTTTAGAAAATAAAAGCAGATTTAGGCTAAGGGCTTAAGGGCTCACTATGACATCTCCTCCAAAATCTAAGCAATTTAAAAGAGATGTAGTATCTTAAATAGCAGCCATGGTATCTCCAAGTTAAGCTTTGGCTCAGCACAGTTATGCAGATCACAAAATAAACATGACACAAATGTTCACCCATCAATCTTATTCAAAAATAAAAAGAACATTATTTTCATAATTTAAAAATGTACATATGTTATACACGAAACAATTTATGAGAAAGTTTTTGAGATGAAATCCTGGCTATTGGAATAAATTCTTGTCTGAGACTAAGGGTCACTCATTCTCCTCTACTTTTAGATGCACTCTCTTGGGAAAGTTTGGAAATCCCCGAGTGAATGGACTGGAAATGCCTGTGGCAAGGTGTTAGAGAGAAATTTTTAAATGGGAGAGAAGAATAGGTAAATACTATATGCATCTGCAGGTCCCCCATCAAGTTTCATGCTCTAGCTGTTCTGCAGTTCCTAGTTGATACCCTCTGTTCCAATGTGAACACAAATAAACATCACCCTTTCTGGAATGCCCCACTTGCTGAATTTTGCAATTGCTGCTGGACTCGCTGTGAATGGGATTACCACCCGACCACAAAGCTCCCAGTTACTAACAAAGCAGCAGAATTTCCTTTGCCAGTATGATGGGGAACCCGAATCACAAAGAAAATCTTTATCTGGGGAAGTGACATGAAAATCAAGCCTCCAGAGTGTGTTGTAGAAAGGACTCAGCAGCCTGGGGAGAAGGCACTAGAGACCTGGTGTCAGTTCAGTAACTAGGAAGGGCACCCTAGGAGAACCCAGAGCTGACCAGAACACAGTGGCCACTTCTACTGGGACCTTTCTCTTCCATGTGGTTGGTCACCTTCTCCAATGGAGTCAGTGTTTCCAGCTCCTTACTCCTCTCCCTGTCTGTTTCTCTCTCACCCTCCATCTGTCCACCACCATCTCTCATTTCTGCTCTGCTATAAGCGCAGCGCTTAGTGTGGACAGGCTTTCTCAATGTGGTAGAGAATATGGTTGAAAGCAATCCTGGGATTATAATCTTTGATGTCACAACCTTAGCCAGGAGTACTTACTACCAGTGCTGTTTATAAATCCTTGGGGAAAGATAGCTCAGCTTAGGTAATATGCCCACTTCTTGGTCAGGAGAGTTAAGTACTCAACTTAGGAGCTTAACTCAGGTAATATGCCCACCAAGGTCAGATTAGTTAAGTACTATGATTGATCCTGGTTTGGGGGTAGTGGAGGTTATTACCAGAAAGAGTAGGTAACACTGATAGTACTGTGAGACCAGCAGCCACTCCAATTTGAGCATATGTGAAGGCTCTATTATTTTTACATTTAAAGTTCCGTATTTCCTGATATCCATACTCCTACATACTAGTTCAAACAGAAATCAGTTTGAAATAGCTAGATTTATGTTTTCCAAGTTTATTGAGGTTGTGTTTGTGTGTGTGTAGGTGTGTGTGTGTGTGTGTGTGTGTGTGTGTGTGTATATACATATATATATATATATTTTATTATTTTTTTTTGAGACAAAGTCTCTCTCTGTTGCCAGGTTGGAGTACAGTGGCAGGATCTTGCCTCACTGCAAAATTCACCTCTCAGGTTCAAGAGATTCTCCTGCCTCAGCCTCCTGAGGAGCTGGGATTACAGGCATGCGCCACCACACCCAGCTAAATTTTGTATTTTTAGTAGAGATGGGGTTTCACCATGTTGGCCAGGATGGTCTCAATCTCTTGACCTTATGATCCACCCACCTCAGCCTCCCAAAGGGCTGGGATTACAGACATGAACCACCGTACCCAGCCTAGATTGTATATATTTAAGGTATACAACATGATGCTTTGATATACATATATATTGTGAAAGGATTACCACAATCAAGTTAGTTAATATATTTGTCACCTCACATGGTTACTTTAAGCATACAATGCAGTATTATTAATTATAGTTAGCATGTTGTATATTAGATCCCCACTTATTTTATAACTGAAAGTTTGTACTCTTTGACCAACATCTCCCCAATTTCACCACTTCTCAGCCTCTAGCAACTACCATTCTACTATCTGTTTTTGCAAGTTCAACTTAAGATTCCCCATATAAGTCAGATCATGCAGTATTTGTTTCTCCTGTCTGACTTATTTCACTTAGCATAATGCCCTCAGTATTCATCCATGTTGTCACAAATGGCAGGATGTCCTTCTTTTTATGGCTGAATAATATTCCACTGTGTCCATGGATGTATGCATGGGGATGTGTATGTGTGTGTGTGTGTGTGTGTGTGTGTGTACCACATTTTCTTCATCCTTTCAACCATCCTTGGACACTGAGGCTGTTTCCATTCGCTGGTTATTGTGAATAATGCTGTGAACACGGAAGTGCAGCTATATCTTCTGATATACTTCAGGATATGCATTTTGTTTCCTAAGGATATATACTCAGAAGTGAAATTGCTGGGATATATGGTAAATCTATTTTTAATTTTTTAGAGAATATTCATACTGTTTTTCATAATGGCTTTACCAATTTACACTCCCGCAAACAAAATGCAAGGGTTCCCTCTCCTCCACATCCTTGCCAACACTTACCTCTTGTCTTTTTGATAATAGAAATCCTAACAGATGTATAGTGATACCTCCTTGTGGTTTTGATGTCCATTTCCCCGATAATTAGTAATGTTTAGCACCTTTTCACATACCTTTTGATCATTTGTATGCCTTCTTTGGAAAAATATCTATTCAGGTCCTTTGCCCATTTTTAATTTGATTATTTGATGTTTTCCTACAGAGCTGTATGAGTCCTTGATATATTTTGAATTGTAACCTCTAATAAGATACATGATTTACAAATAATTTCTCCCATTCTTAGGTTGCCTTTTCATTTTCTTGATTGTTTACTTTGCTGTGCAAAAGCTTTTCAGTTCAATATAATCCCATTTATTTATTTCTGCTTTTGTAGCCTGAGCTTTTGGTGCGACATCCAAGAAATCATTGCCAAAGCCAATGTCAAGGATCTTTTCCTCTATGCTTTCTTCTACGAGTTTCATGGTTTCAGGTCTTATATTTAGGCCTTTTGCCCATTTTGAGTTGATTTGTGTGTGTGTTTAAGATAAGCGTCCAATTTCATTTTTGAATGTGGAAACCTAATTTTACCTTCACCATTTATTGAAGAGATTATCCTTTCCCCCATTGTGTCTTTTATGGTATTCTTTTCAAAAATTAGTTGACCATATATATTTGGAATTATTTCCAGGGTTTCTATTCTGTTCCACTGGTCTACATGCACATCTTTATGTCAGTACCACATATTTTAAAAGGTAGAATTTACTGCAGGAATCCTCAGTCTATACAGTAATTGGCAAAAAGCACCCACAGCAACCAAATGCATGCATTTCAGAGATTGACTCAATCTCAGCATGAGCTATGACTTGTAGGGGTAGATCTCTACCCTCGGTCCAGTCACCTTTGTGCAAGGGATCACAGCCTGAGCAAGGCAGCAAAGAAGTGAAGAGGTGAAGGGTCTGAAGCCAGAATGGCTCATGATCATTCAGACTTCTTAAAGTGTTTTCAGTGACTGACAAGAAACTTCTGATTCCACAAAGTAGTTCAACCCGCTGTTTGTCAATTCTCTTGTTAGAATTTTAGAGCTAATTCTGTCCTGACTGACCCGAGTAGCTTGGATTGAGCACTTCGTTTCTTGCACACTGCTTCTGATTCTACCACTACGGCCACTAGTTTGGGGATCCATGACCTTTGACAAGTTTCTGAATTTATCTGAGACTCAGTTTCCTCACCTAGAAAATCATATCATAATAGTACCTCTGTCATAGTGTTGTTGTGATGATCAGATGAGATGCACTAATTTAAGCACTCAGTTTAGTGCTGGACATAATATGTGCAAGAAATCACTATTAGAATTTTAATCCGTATTTATTATAATAGAGTAGGCTGAGATATGCCTTTATTGGATTTCTATCTACTGAACTGTAGTCTACTCTCTGTAACAATACAGACTAGGCCTGCTTCTTCTGCACAAAAGCCCTTCAAAAAATTAAAACCAGATTTCTTCTCTATTTATAATATCTGTCTGATGCAGAAAATATGGAAGTTAGGGAAGTAGCCTTGGTCTAGAGGCAAGAGGTCCAGTCTTCAATAGGTCACTCACTGGTTATGGGTCCTTAGACCAAGTTCTTACTTTCTCCAAATTCTATTTTTCATTTGGTTACTGAAATACTTATATATACTTCATAATGTTATTGTAAGAGTAACAGGAGATAGTACCAGCAGTGTTACATTATTGGAGGATGCCCTTAACAGATAATAAACCTTTGTTTCTATTTTTGCCAGGAGAAAAAGAGCCGTGGCTTAGTGCTTGGTTGTGGTGGACAGTGATTATTGGATGCATTAGGAACCTGCTGAAGACAGAAGCAGAGAGCATCAGAATTCTCTTACCTACAAAATTTACCTATCTTTTGTCTATTCATTCAAGCCTCTGCTCTCTTCTGAGAACATTCTAAGGATGGTTGGTTAGTTTGATATGTTATCACTCCAATTAATATGACTGCATTTTAACCAGGATATATATAACTGTAGCTATTACCAGGACTAGAGCAGGATAAGGGGGGAAATAAGAGAGCAGAAGCCTTGGGGCAGACAGAAACAATCACATAACCAACCAGTAGTTTATAAATTAGTGGTTTTCAAACTTTAATGTGTATCAGAATCACCTGGTTTAGTAGGGCTGGGCAAGATCATCCCCAGGTGATTATGATGGAACCTAAAATTTGAAAGCCATTGTAGGTTAGTGGTTCTCAACTTTGGTTGTCCGCTGAAGACACCTGTGAAGTTTTAAAACACAGTAGCCCTGGCTTCATCCACAGTGATACTTTCAGTTGCTCTGAAGTGGGACCTAAGCATAAATATGTTTTTAAGTTCCCCAGGAGATTCTAATATTCAGCCAAATCACTGATGAATTGGCTGAAATCATCTTCTTTCTCTTTTGAAAGAAGATCTTTCTCTTTTGTCTCCTCTATGATCCTCTCTGAACTGACTTGCCAACCCAACCAAAAGTAGACTGTTCTCATTGGTTTGACTAATACTGTTGGTATTCGGCTGAGACCTTCACACCAGAGATCCCAAGAGTCTGCAGATTGGACCTCTGGCTTACTTTTGTCCCTGCATAAAGAATGTACCACCTCTACTTTCTGCACCTAGTCTTTCTGCAGCTAACTAGGCCAGGAGGAGTGATAGGTGGAGAGGAAGACATGCAGTCCCACAGCAGCCTCCCAGATAGCTGGATCCACCTTCAAAGTCAAACTCCCATTAGAAAGAATGTGCCACCGCTCTGGGGTAAATGACATATTTACAGCCATTTCCTCTGTTCAGGCCTGAGACATTGCTGAGTGCTGTGGAATAGCTGTCATGCTTCTCTCCAGGTGGGTAAAAATGATTCTGAAATATAATTTTCAAGGCAGAATGCATTATGTGTGTATAAATTAGTAGTCGTCACAATAATAATGAGGCTTCAGAAAGCACTTACTAAAAATGGTTTCACTTTCAAAGAGGCCAAAATAGTTTAAGGGTATATTACCACTCAAGTGTAGGAATCTGTTCATGTGGCTTTTATTGATGATAATGGTAGTTTAAGCTCTTATTCAGTAGGCGTGGTAATCAAATACTACATTTAAAAGATGACTTAAATAGTGGCCCACATATAGGTTGGTCAACATTTTCTTTCCAAGGGTTATTCCCCTGCCATTTAAATGCTAAAGAACTAACGTCAACTCATTTCAGATTTTTCTAAACCTAAGTCAAAAAGTTTGAACTTGTCCTTTTTTTCACTTCTTACATTTCTAAGACAGGTGAAATGATGATTTTTTTTTGTTTTGTTGTTTTGTTTGGTTGGTTTTTAGGTAAATGTACTATGTTACCTGGATCCTTAAGGACACGAGAAACAAATTCTCAAGGTACTGTAAGTGCTGTGAATAAGGTGGGAGCAGAACCTCAGGTAGTTTTATAACAAAACAAGAAGTTGGGTAGCCAGGTCTCATAAAAGACCCATAAAAAGCAAAATAAGTTGTCTTTGTCAACAGAGAAAGCATAAAGAAGCTGGCCCTGCTGAGCCAGGCGAGTATGGAACCAGACGGTTACTCAGGATCCAGGGCTGCTCTGGAAATCAGGTGGTCTCCCCAGGCCTCATTCTGAATGTGGTCATGTGCTTGGAAGCCTCACTGGGCTAGAAAAGTGGGACTGTCCATCCTAGAGATATATGTGGACTGGATGGAAAATTCATGCCAAAGCAAGGCTGTCTTAGGAATCAGCTTCACTCCTCAGATCTCTGTTTCGTAGGGATCTCTTCTTTCTCTTTTGTCTCCTCTATGGTCCTCTCTGAACTGACTTGCCAACCCAACCAAAAGTAGACTGTTCTCATTGGTTTGACTGATACTGTTGGTATTAGGCTGAGACCTTCACACCAGAGATCCCAAGAGTCTGCAGATTGGACCCCTGGCTCACTTTTGTCCCTGCGTAAAGAAATGTACCACCTCTACTTCCTGAAGCATAAGGCCATTAAGGAGGTAGCTGCATCTAGAAGAAGCTGGGTACAGCAGGCACCATGCTGGACACACCCTGAAGTCCCAGCTACTCGGGAGGCTAAGGCAGGAGACTTGCTTGAACCTGGGAGGTGGAGGTTGCATTGAGCCAAGATTATGCCACTGCACTCCAGCCTGGGTGACAGAGTGAGACTCTGTCTCAAAACAAAACCAAAACCAAAACAAACAAACAAAAATTAACATTCTTTTACAAATCCTACTACTACAAACCCTACTACTACTAACAGCACTCTATCTTATTGTTCATGTTCACTACTGCCTTTTTGGCCTGACTGTCTGCCTTTTTATCTGTAAGTCTTTCATATTTCCTTTCTTGTCAATTGATTTCTTTTTGTCATATTTACAGTTCCAACTCTTAAATAAGATCTGGTTGGTCTAGCTTGTCATTATAGATCCTTCTTGGCAAAGGTCTCTTTTAAGGCTACACTTCAAGTTACTAGTCAACCAATCAATGTGCCCCTTTTGGTCACTTGTCCTCCCCAATCCAATTGATTGTATTGAATGTGGGGTACATTGTCACACAGTGATCTATGTGTACCTTAAGAGTTCTCATTTAGCTGTCACTCTGTAGAAGGAAGCCAAAATAGTCAGTGTTGTTATTTGTGGACCATAGATCTACCTCATTTAAGTTTAGGAAAAGTTTTCATAAAAGGTGTTAGATAGTTTCCAGAATCTCAGGTAGAACCAAGAAACCCAGGCTTGGATGATATGCCATCAAGACCAGAGCAGCCTGAAAAAATACCTTTCACTGAGAACTGTTCTAGAGAAACACCACTCCTGCCAAACCTCCTGCTTGACAGCTGGGCCACTTGGTATTAGCTCCAGAAATTCTACCTTGGCTTCCCTAAAGGACTAATTGCCTTTGTTCCTGGTTTACCTGGTGATCAGGTCTCATGTATAGCATCTGTTGTCTCATAAGAACTCAATTCTTCCCCTTCTAAGTCTCACAAGAAAGCATCTGCAATGGATTGCAAAGCATCTGCAGAGTCACTTGTTGAGACTCCAGTCCCAAAGATTAGATGGTATTGATGGTATTTGGAGGAGGGGCCTTTGGGAGGTTAGGGCATGAGAATGGAGCCCTCCTGAATGGGATTCATGCCCTTATATGAAGAGACCAGAGAGCTAGTAGTTATCTTTCTGCCATGTGAGAACATAGCAAGAAGATGGCTGCCTTTAAACCAGGGAGAGGACCCTCACCAAGACCCTGCAGACACCCTGATCCTGCATTTCCAGCCTCTAGACTTTGAGAAATAAATGTTTGTTGTTTAAACCACCCAGTCTATGGCATTGTATTATAGCAGGCTGAACTGACCAACATAGCCAGAAACTAGATCATGTGTAAAACTTTAGCTACAAAGGATTTGGGGAAACATGAAGTTTGTTTTCCAGCCCTTGTGGTTTAAGAATCAAGCTAGGCAACCATTCAAAACGGGTTCTGAAAGGGCTAAAATGAAGACAGTCATGGGGAATTCTGAGATTTTCACATTCCTATGTCTCTCATGCAGTCTTTAGAGACCACTGAAGAATGCTATATAGGTAAACAGTCATCCTTATTTCAGTAATAGGGAGGTACCCTCTTGCTGGTTTTCTTCTAAGAAAATGTGGGCTCTCTCAATCAGCCAAGGCAAACTTCTGGTTCACTCATTCCTTTCTTCATGCTTTTGCTGAAATCTTTCTTCTATTCTTGGAAAACTCTCCCTTTTTCACCACAAATACGCATGCAACCCCAAATTCCAAAAGTCAGCTTATACCTCACTGCCTTCAAAGTACCTGCCTTCCCTAAGTGATGCTATCATATTGTGATCGCATCTTCAGTGCAAAACTGTCTTCGCCCTCAAGGAGTGTAATATGGTTTGGCTCTGCGTCTCCATTCAAATATCGTGTTGAATTGCAATTCCTTCTCAGTGTTGGGGGAGGAACCAGATGGGAGGTGATCGGATCATGGGGCAGATTTCCTCCTTGCTAAAAGGAAATTAGAAGGTTTCTGCTGACCTGACATCATGATAGTGAGTGAGTTCTCAGGAAAGCTGCCTGTTTAAACGTGTGTAGCACTTCCCCTTTAGCTCTCTCTAGTGCTCCACCATGTGAAGATGCACCCGCTTTCCCTTCACCTTCTGACATGATTGTAAGTTTCCTGAGGCCTCCGCAGCCACGCTTCCTGTACAGCCTGTGGAACTATGAGTCAATTAAACATCATTTCTTCATCAATTACTCAGTCTCAAGTAGTTCTTGATAGCAATGCGTGAACAAATTAATACAGAGTGATATTGGATTTTTGAGAATTTGCCCTCATTCGCATACATGTTATATTGTTTTTGCTACCTCTTTCACAATGGCATGGCATGTAGTACTCATAGAATATAGGTACTTTTTAAATAAATACTGCCAATTTTAACCCAAGTGAGGAAGAGGAAACTCTTCTGAAACTAAAAGGAAATTAGAAGGTTTCCACTGACTTGAAATCAAGTCATTCAGTCCAAATAGAAATCTTCCATATGTCTTAGACACCTGGGTAAATGGGCTTATTATTATAGATTTGAAGTAATTCACAAATGCACAGTGAATTTTAGCTTATAATTAAACAATCATAAAAGAATTTTTTCACCAATGTATTCATTCACTCTTTAACATTTGTACTTGACCTCCCCACCTCTTACAGCAAATTTATATAAGATTAAGTAATTTAAATTTAAAATTAAATCATAAATAGCAGAAAAATTCTTTGAAGGATTTGCCTGTACACAGTGTCTGATTTCTCTCCTCCAATTATTTGTTAATTGGAGGAAGGGGGCTGCTTTTTCAGCAAGTTCCTGACAACATTTAGGTCTATGAAAGGGAAGGGGTGTGTAGGGGGATAAGAAGCCGGTGTGGGGAAGGTAGAAGGATGTGGATATTTATGAGCCTGGGCAGACTTGGAAAACAGTCTCATGCATGACCTTATGGCCAACACTCTTATTGGGAACACTTATGACACTCATCAGCATCCCATTTATGACAATACAACTGAGGAATATCAGTATATTCAACCCTTTTATCAAACTCTTTCCATCAAACTCTTAAACTGAAGTTATGTTCAAACTTTTCATCAAACTGCAAAAGAAAAACCATATATATATGGAGGAATAAGTGGGTAAATTCAACTAAAGTAAGTACAATTAAGACATAGACACCATCTATTAATGTATTTTGTCCTAGCACCTAGTATAAAAACATGTATTATTAGGTGATCAGTGCATGTTGATTGGGTCATGAACATAACATTTGTTATTTCCTTTCAGAAATTGGAAAGCATTCTCCATAAACGAAGATGAACAGTAGAAAGTCCTCCAACATGATCCCGTTCATGCATCTCTCATGCATATGCATCCTCACTAAACTCTTTCTGCTGTCATTGCTAACCTGGGCCCCCCACTCCCATCCCACCTTCTCCAAGCCAGACGCACCTGCTACCCTGGGCACTCGCTGCTGCTGCCATGTCTTGCTGTGTAATGCCATTGTCAACCTCCCTGCCTGGTGTGCGTGCCATTCTCCTTCACCAGAGGAAGGAATGTTTAATTATTTTTAATCAGTGGACATGGCATCTTGCTAGACAGTGACACTTGGGGGATCCAACACCATCTGCCTTCCACCAGGTGCCAGCTGCTCTGGTAGATGTCGGTAGAATACCTTAGGACATAGCTTTCTGCTGCCAGGTGCCTACGAGTGGCTGCCACTCGGCGCCATCTCCAACATTGAGCTGCCACTTGGGCTCATTCCCTGTCATGGTTTTCCTCTCACCCCTGTACACTCTTTCAGGCAGGTTCTCAGCAGCCCCAGCTCCCAGAACATTTCCCAAGCAACCCAGGAGCCTGCCAGTAATCATAGCGTGTCCAAACATAAATGTTACCCTAACCCAAATGGCCACGGATCTTTCCATCACCATGAGTCAACCTAATGGATCTGCTGACTTCAGTCCCACAGAGAACAGCCACTGACTTCGCAGCAGGCAGACCCATGGAGAGCAAGGGTCAGCCAGCTACTGAGCATTTAAAACAGTGGGGAAGGAAAAGGGGAGGGAAATGCTTCTCAGATAAATCACTGGAGCTGGAGTGAGCAGTGCCCCCCGGTAAGTGAGCTCCTGCAAGTTCCTGTCACAGACCTGTCCCTTCCACCTCCTACCCTTAAGGCAGTTCCTGCAGCTCTCACAGCCGTGCCCACACTCACTCCTGCAAAGAACGTTTCTTTGGCTTCAATTGCGTTAGCGGCTCAGCGCAGCCCCCTTCACGAGCACTTGTCACCTCCTTCCCAAGGAGTCCGCTTGACACCCAACCTAATTCCTACTCGGTGAACCAAGCCCCTAAGGTTCCTTTCACCCCCACCCCTGCCCCCCATTTCATGAACAGCCAAATCAAGCGGCTCCAATTTCAGCTTTATTTTCATGCAAAGTGAAAGAGCTCAGCCACCCGGCCCTGGCTGAAGGGGAGATAAAAGCCCCAGCTGTGCCTGCTCTGGAAGTCACTTTCACCTCCAGCAGGAAAGCAAACTGTTTTTGTGCCTGAGGGAAATTATGGAGCCTCACACTTTCATCCAGAGAGGGACAAAGGGGAGGTCAGGTGCTGCATCTGCCAGAAATAGGGACGTGTGAAATGTGATTAACCCAAGAAGAAGCCAGACAGAGCCCAGCTGGGGCCTCTCCTTTCCCTGCATGTTTCCCAGTATCAGAAGCAGGCAGAAGAGTAAACAAAAGCATTAAATAAATATTTTTCCGTTGAACCCATGTGTTAATACAGATTTTTACAACCTCGACAGCACTGACTGAATCAATAGTTGCAAGTATTAGCCTGAATAATGAAGGAAGTAGTGTACATCTGTTGAATTCTCTGCATTTGTGAAAAGAAGGGGGGTGAGGGGATGAGAAGGGGAAGAGGTTCCAGAATGAGCATGTAATCACATTGTACTCTGGCCTTCTGCAGCACAGCTAAGCCTGTCGGGCCCATCAGATGAACTGGCTAATTTTATTTCTCAGGCTAAATACAAACCGCCGGTGCCTGTAGAATTAAAGTCATCAATAGCTAAGCTCTCCTGCATTTACAGGAAGACACAAATAAAATTCCTACCGATAGGTCCATCAGAGTAGGAAGTTATCTGTCTCTTTTCGAACAGACTTTCTGTAAGAGCTCTGTGTGGTAAATGAAGCCACCAGTACATTTGTCTCTTTGTCAAAATAAATAATGCCAATTTCGTTTTTGAACAGTATGCTTGGGCTGTATTCATTATTGTGTTAGGGTTTTGTTTCCACCAAAACAGCCCTTCCCAGCCCTGCTGCTTGGACAACTTGTCTCTGGTTAGGGATGTGTGCTGAAAACACAAATTGTTTGAAATTAACTAGAGATGTATTAAATAATCACAGGAGAAAATCCAGTAAAAGATAGAGTCAGTTATCAAAAGATTAACATTGTTCTTTGTTCTGTTACTTTTATTTTATTTTTGTTAAGACAGGGAGGGAAAGCAATTTTCAAGACAGGCACTGATGCTTTAAAAGGATTTTTCATAGGTGAATTATTTAATCCTTTGTGACTAAGGAAATCTTTGTGTGCACTACAGAGGATGGGAACAAAGAAGGAAAATAATGTACAATATTGAAAAGTAAAAATACAATATTTGGCACACTGAGAACATATAAGTTAGAAGGCCTGTCAGGTGGTTGATACCTGCATCAAATCTTGATTACTCTCCTATAGGAAGAAGAGGCAGATATTTTCTCGAATATCCCTAAAGGATTAACATAATCAGCTATTGAGTGCCACTGCAGCTACTTCACAAAAATGTAGTTAAGGCGGCACTTATCTGGCAGTGGGAAACTCAGCTCTGAGAGAAGGCACTTCATATGTTAAGACTTTAAATGGTTTTTTTAGGGCACTCTTCACTAAGCAAGAGCTGCTCTGGAGGTTGAGAGGGGCGTAGCATCCACAAGGCTATTCAGCTCAGGGGAGCCAGGTGTAAGAGAGTCTTCCTGTGCCTGTACAGGGCTGCCAGAGAGGGCTGAGGAGCAGTTCACCTCCAAGGAAGTTGGAGGGAGGGACTGGTTGAAAGGCACAGAACCCAGACTTCCAGAAAATAGGATACCCTTAGTTAAAGGAGGGCTGTGAATTGCTAATACTGACCTTTAAAATCTAGATGTGCCCATGTCTCTGGGGAAGCTTCCCCTGATGAGCTAAGCCAAATTGCTCCTGATCAATATCTTCTTTTTCTGTATATTCAACTCCAGCCACACAGACTTTAAGGTGCCTTTGCACCAGGCAGAGCTGTCTTAAGCGGTTGAATCCATTGGGTTGCTTTAGCAGAGGTGGCTGAAAGGGCTAGTCCCTATAAGGACAAGTTAGTCTCAGATGGGCTGATGATGGGCCACAATGGGCAGACAGGAAAATCAGAGGACCTGGGGTGAGAGTGGAGAGAAGCATGCCCTTAGGAACAGAGATTTGTACTTGAACTAGCTTTAAAAGTTTGACTACTTTCCTTCTACTCATTTTATGAGCAATATATATTCTGAGTGATCATCATACATATTCTGTAATTTTTCACTTAGAAAAATAGCTTTTGCATTTCATACAGCTTCTAATTCCAAAATTAGTTCAACATCTAGCAGTGAATGTAGAAATATATACCCCTTTTGGAGACATACTTAGGGCTGGTATTGATTTATGCTGCATCATGATTTTAGTCTTATGGGATAATCACCTTGTCAAGGCTATATTTATTGTTGTGGCTATTAAATGACATTAATTCCTTGGCGATTACAGGAGGTGAAGCATCCACAAGCTGCAGCAGTGACAGAATTCAGTTTTTCTCCCTAAATAAACTCAATACAAAGATAGCCATGTCCTAGTTTTTCAATGGCATTCCAACTTGTTTTTTTTTTTTTTTTTTTTGCATATCTTACTGAGCATTAGAGTTGCAGCTTGTGCTTTGCCATAGATTTGAACTCTGGTGGAAAAGCCCCTTGAGGGAGAAGAAGAACGTCGGAGACAAGTGCTAATGGCAACATCGCACAGAAGCAAATTTGCCCATCAAATAGGACAACTTAGTGTCACAGAAACATTTGCAGGGGAGACAAAAGGAGGAAGCAGAAATGATTCAATACTGGCTGCCCTTGATTAGGTTGCTTTCAGTAGATTCGTATGGAAATATAGATTCTCTCTAGTACAAGAGGAGTTTGTAATAACATTGTCTAGACCTCACTTTCCTTAAAACTCCCATGGTGGCGAGAAAATTAGGACCATGCAGTGAAGGAATTTCTTACATTGGAATATGTGTGGATAAGATTCTTTTGAAAATAGGCATGAAGCCCATGTCAGATTCACCCTGGATACAAAAGCTGATATCACTGTTTGGTAGATCCAACGTGGGCTAGCAGTTGGCCCTGCAGACCCTGCAGAGTTTGACGCCTGCAGAAGGCCTCCCATGAGCGCCAAGTCCTTCCTCATTTCTACTCACGACACAGTCTTATCATACTTAGAAAGGCTCAATACCTAAGAACACTGGCATCTGACAAAAAAACATCTGGGTGAAGGTTGCTGACTCTGGGATCTTTTGAAAAGATTCTGCTTGCTGTGTATTTTTAATAAAGGGTCAGATAGGACTTCATCCAAACTTGTTCACCTTTTCTGCCTTGCATTTGATTTCGGTCATTAATTTGGGGCAGGCTTTTTAGCTTGATTGAAGCTGATATCCATGACCAAAAGTCTCGTTTGTATGTCTGTCATGTACTTCATTTTTATGAATGCCAAATACATTTTATCTACAACCTATGCCTTAGCAGGAGTTCCCAGGCCAATGAGGAAAGAGAGAATAATGAAGAACGGGAGCTGTGCACAAAGCTTGCTCTGGACTCTGTTATTGGTTCATTTTGGACCAGCGAACTGGATCACACTTAATGATACAGTAAGTTTTGACTACAGTAGAAATGGTAATAACTGAGTTTTAAATGTTTGTGTCCCAACCATAAGAACAGATTAAAACAATCCCAGAAATAAAGAAAAGAAAAGAAAAAAAAAAAAACCTCATTGGCCATTCATGGGTTTTGTAAGAAAATGAGTAACTGGCACCTCATGGTTCCTGTTTTTGTATTTCTTTACTTTTCTTTACATTTCTTTTATTTTAAAAAGAAGAATGAAACACCTGCACTCTGGAATATGTGCTTTTGTTCTGCCTTCTGATACGTCCAGTGAAGTAGCAGAGCTAGTCTTGAAGAGCTCTGTGTCTCCCCAAATGCACCTATCTTGAGAGTAAACTGCTTTTCCTTCATCACCACTCAACATACCCACCCATTCCCACCTCCCCTTTAATCTGCTTTGCCCAGACACTTCCTCCAGGTTACCTCTCCATTTCCAGCTACTGCTCCTTCAGGCTTTCAATACACATTTTTACAGGGTATCTTAACTCCAGGGACTTTTCTTCCCTCTTTCATTTTACAATAGATGTGTTACTGAGCTGTCTATCTGAATAGAAAAATCCTAAAACAGATTTCCCCACCAGCATGCCTCATAGAGTGGATGTAGCTTTTTTTTTTACTTATCATTCTCACCTACATAATCATATTAGGAAACAGCTTAAAATAAATTTCCCCATGTGTTGTACTTGGGCCTGGTCTGCTCCAAAACCCCTTCTAAATTATTGACTTTAGAGAAGGTTGAAGAGGTTTCTTAATTTCTCTGCCTTCCTGGCCTGCCCTTTCTCCCCTGTCTTTAAAACCTGACCCTCTCATTTTTCCCTAACCTTTCCCATTTCTGCTCTCTTGGGGGTGATATGGTCTTTCCCCTACTTAATAATCTTTTCCCACTGTGGCCAAAAGCAGATCGTAATGCACTGCTCTGGCAAGCTGTATCTCTTAGTCTTTCTCTCACCTAGTTTTACATTTTCCCCACCTGTTTCTCTCAGTACTCAAGTTTTCCAGGAATTCCATGAAACTTTCATTCAAAGTGTTCAGGTGTACATTCCTCCAGTCTGCCAAAAGGCCCTCTCTAGGTAGGTTTTCCCCAAGTCTCCAAGTACTTTTGCTAATGAAACTGCTGAATGAGAGCTAATTTATCACCCTGTTATCACTATATTAGGGCATAAGAGAACCATACCTGGAATGAATTATGGATCCCTCCAGTGTCCCATGCATCCTGTACATCAAGGTAAGCAAATGCTGTGTTGTGTTAACTGTCAGCCTCTGAAACAGCTGACATTTGTTATTCTAATTAATAGTTTACTTTGCTGAAATAAGCTTCTGTGAGAAGCTATGACTTTTTTATTAAATCTTCACTGCAGCATTGTTTTCCCCAGATTGGAAGACGAAAGCTAATTTTCAAAACTGCTTTATCCTGCAAGGTCACAGTCAACAGCTTGTGTGCACATGTCAGGGAAACATCTGCTTCTGTGCCACAGATATAAGTAAAATTTGCTTTATTTTGAAATTTAAATTTACTTTTACTTGGAGAAAAATGATGAGTCAGTCATTAAAGAGCTATTAAGTGATGCTGATTAGGAAAGGCTTTTTAACCAGTCATTTTGTCTCACAACCAATGCTGAAATTTCTCCAACCTCAGCATTCTGCTTAGACATCGCAGGGAACTGTGGTCACTGGCACATCTGGATCTGGACCAACTTGTCTTTTCATTAATGCAAATCATTATTATGTAATCACTCAGCCTGCAATGTAGAGATCATTGATTTCTTTTGCCCAGTAGCAGTATTTTTAAGTCACTGATGACAAAGGGAACTTTCAGGACAATCCAAACTATACAAATTAGCTCCAGTTCAAGAAAGGCAAACTTACTTAAAAGGTTCCAACATTAAATTTAGTCCCAAGATTTTCTCTTTGCTTGGAATAAATTAACCAGGGAACGTTGATTCCTTCATGTTGCTTTAATTACTTTTGGTAATGCATTTTACTCATCAAATTTCTAAGACAATAACACTTTAATATTCTTTCCCCAAAATGGACTTCTGTTTTGTCCCTACTACCATGGTCCCATATTATGTCCCAACTCTCATGGGAGTCACTTACTTTTCTGAGAATGCCACTAACTCCTTTAGAGAGAGATACCCTACTATAAGCAATGTCATATTCTTTTTATGTTTTAGGGTCCTGGTTTTCTGAGCCCATAGATGTCCTCAAACCCTGCCTTTCAGAAAAGCAGATTGCTGTCTGGATGATGACATCCCTATCTCTGGTAGCCCTGTGGGTATGAGTTTCTTACATTTTGTGATAGATTTTATGATTGACCCTGATTCTTTGTTCCTCCCAGCATCTACAGCTCTGCCTTAGCCTCGTTGTGGAAAGAACACTTCTCCATCTCCAACTTTGGGCTCAGTCATAGGATTTGTTTTTGACAAATGACATGTAGGTAAAAGTGGCAATGAGCCAGTTCCAAGCTAAGCCTTTAAATATTCTGTTGTGTTTCTGCTTTCCCCTTTGCATGTGTACCATGACCATGAGAAACTCATGCCTAGCCAGCCCATGGAGGCAAGTAGGATGAAAGAGATTGGAGAAAAGCTACCCCAGCTGAGCCCTGCCTAGATCAGAACTCCAGCCAACTCATGGTGATATGAGCTATGAAAACTGATTGTTGTTCCATGTCAATATGTGCTATAGAAATTGTTCTTCTATGCCACTGAGTTTTGGGGTGGTTTGTTAGGCAGCATAGCTGACTGTTACATATGTATTATTTTTATTACAGCTCTATTGTAGTATCATAACCTGTGCATATTTAAAGTATATAGTTAAGTTTCGACACAGGAAAACATTTATAAAATCATCCCTACAATCAAGATAATGAACATACCCTTCACTACCAAGCACTTCTTCCTAACCTTTTCCAATCTCCCGCTTCTGCCTTTCTCTCCTCTCCTGGCCCCCCTCCACTCCCAGGCAATGTGCACTTTAGAATGTATTTTGCATTTGTTTATTTGTTTTCAGCCCATATCTAGCAGTTTTCATGTGGGCTATTCTCTACCATCCTGAGTTCAAATGTAAGTACTGTGGTCATATTTAGTAGATACTACCTTGAAAGACCATGGTGCCCATTGCACAGGAAATCCTAGGTAGGAAGAAAATTAGGTAACCCAAGAGCATAGGTTTTAGAATGACGCAAACCTATTTTGGATTCTAGCTCTGATATTTAATTGTTCTGTGACTTCGAGCAAGTAAGTTTGAACCCCAGTTTGCTCGAATTTTGAAAATGTTGGGAAATATACCTAACCTCATGGGTTATTCTGAGGGTTAAATGAGATAATGTATGAAAAGTGCTTAGCACAGTAACTGGTACATAGCATAATCTCAACAAACAGTAGCTGTTATTATTAGCTTTATCTCATCAGAATAGCTGTCACTTAATGTACACCGTAGAGAAAAAAGAAGCAACCTGACTGTGCCTGGCACATAGCAATCACTTGGTAAACAATAAAATGAATTTTTTCAACATTTATTTCTTCTGGAAAACTGACAAGGTCTCTGGGCTAAAATCAAGATATTGACAGGGCTGCATTTCCTTCTAGAGTCTCTAGGAGGGGAACTGTGTTTCTTTGCCACATCCAGCTGCTGAGGGCTGCTCCCTTCCTCCATATTGGAATCTCTCTCTCTCTCTCTCTCTCTCTCTCTCTCTCTCTCTCTCTCTCTGAGGTATATGCAGCCTGAAAAGGTTCTCTGTAAGGATTCATGTGATTTGATTGGGCCCACCTATATCATACAGAATAATCTCACTTCAGATCATCAACCTTAAGGTTATTTGCAAATTCCTTTGCCATGTAAGGTAACCTATTCTCAGGTTCCTAGGATCAGGGTATGCACACCTTTGCAGGGCATTATTCTGTCTACCTAGGTCTTTCTAGATTCCACCCAATCTTCCTCCTCTCTTGCTTGACATAACTCCCCACCTCTAAGCACAACTGAGTGTTTTTGCTCAAATTCTCAGAAGCCTGCTTATGTGCCCTTGAAGGAGCAACGGAAAGAAAGTCCCTGAGATCTGGTGCCTGATTGTGAAGTTATCTTTGTGGTGACTTTACGCCAGTTCATGTACCTCTCTTGAGGCCCAATTTCCTAAACTATAATACAGAAAGGTTGATACTAAAAACACAACCTAGTTCTAGAGTATTAGGATTACAGGGAAAAGGTATGACAGACACTCTAATTACCCTAAGGGAGGAGAGTTAAGGAGCAAGGTAGGCTGGCTGATTGCTGGGGCACTGGCAAAGATGATGGATGTCAGCAATGTATTCACCTCTCTCACCCAAGATGCACACCAAGTGGTTTCTGTTCAAGTTTCTTCCCATCCTGTTCTGACTGGCCTCTGAGTAGGGGCAGAAACATCACTCATGCAGTTCCTGCAGTGTGGGTTCAAGGCCCCTTTTCCTGCAGGGTTGTGTGCAGTTTCCAATGGCTACAGAAAAACTTCTAGGACTGAAGTCTTGTTCTTGGGGCTTGTGAGTTAAACTGAAGACCAGCATCAGAGACCCTACTTGCAAGGGAAGGACTCAGAGAAAAGGTGGTAGAGTGGAGTAGGGGAGAATTAGCTAGTCAGACAAATGTTCTCCATTTTTTTATTTTTCGTGGAAAAACAATGAGAACATAACTAATTTTATGTGTTTCAAAACTCAATACTACTTCTTCTTTACTTAGAGACCTGGTGGTTTCTCTGGGCATTTTGAAGAACTGTTTAGCCATGAAATTTGATGAGGGCAATTCAAAAGAAAGTCAGTGTCGCTCCATGTGGTTGGCTTACCCGGTTGGAGACCAGGCCTTGCAAGCAGCCCTCACAGCTGCTCGTGCCCACTGGAAGGCACCTTGACAGAGAGGTCTTTGCAGTTTTTGTTTCTGTAACCCTTGAATGTGTCTGGATGTGGAGGCAGTAAGTACTAGAAGAAAAAGAAAAACATGTTTCTCTCCCTGATCTATATAGGTTTTGCACATATTTTCTATTTTTTAGGGATTTGTATTTTTTAGTGCCAGTCTTCATTTCAGAAGGCGTTGGGGTTTGCTCTGTGATGATTTATTTGTGTGGAAGAGGGAGGTTATTGGTTTTTCCTCATTTATATGTAGGGCCCCTCACAGGGAAATGAAATGTTTCTAAATGTTTCTAAAAATGAAACATTTTTATTTCTCTTAATATTTTTTCCAGTTGCGATGTGTTTGCTTGCTTTTGGGGTCAACTGCCGATATCTCTTTTCTGTGTGAAGTCAGGAAAGAAATATTTAAACAATAGAAGATGTCAAGATACTTATGCATTTGTAGGTGCCATTGTGTTCGTCGGTAATGTCTAGTTAATAATGCAGGTGTTCTGAGCCTCTTTCTGAGATAGTGTGGCTTTCATGGGTGGCGAGGCTGAACAGTAATGTGGAGAGGCCCTGCAGTCCTTTTTGTACTCCTCTCCCCATATGCATTCATGGATGAACTGTACTGTTGACAGATCTGATTTTCTTCCTGCCACAGTCAGCTCTATTATCCTGCCTCAGGCTTGAACCTGCAGCAGCTGAATCTTGTATTTGCTCTGCCTGAGGCCTTAACCTGCTGTTCTTCCCTTCATCCTTTATTTGTTCCTTCCTTGTGCCACCTGTTTGTCTCATCTGGCACTATAAGAAGGCATTCCCTCCATCTCCTTATTCTACCCCTAGTAGTTAAAAAAAACTCCCACTTGGCTTTCTTTCATCTTTTGTGTGCTGGAATCTGCCCCAGCAGCTATCAGGATGAGTTTTCTTCAGGCATGTGAATTCGAAAGTTGATTTCCATTTGTTCTAAGCAAACAGATCTCACTACCAAGTGTCAGAAAGGCACACAAGTACCTTGTGCACACTTAAAAGAAACATTAACAAACAAGAATGGTAATGGGTCCAACATCAATGATACCAGAAGCCAAAGACCCTAGTAAAATCTTTTTTTTTAAGTAGAGACAAAGCAGAGCTCTTATTGACACCAACAAATACTATCCTGACACTTTCTAAGAGTACAGCTCCCCACATCTCTCATTCTAGAAGTGTATTAATCTGTTTTCACACTGCTATAAAGAAATACCCAAGACTGGGTAATTTATAAAGGAAAGAGGTTTAATTTACTTACAGTTCTGCATGGCTTGGCAGGCCTCAGGAAACTTACAATGATGGTGGAAGGTGAAGGGAAAGCAAGGACCTTCGTCACATGGTGGCAGAAGAGAGACCGTGTATGACAGTGCAAGAAAAACCACCATTTATAAAACCATCAGATGGTGTAAGAATTCACTCACTATCATGAGAACAACATGGGGAAACTGCTCTCATAATCCAATCACTTTCTACCAGATCACTCCCTCAACACATGGGGATTACAATCCACGATGAGATTTGGGTGGGGACACAAAACTTACCCATATCAAGAAGTGTGTTATGTAATCTGGTAACCACTGGCCACATGAGGCTATGAAGCACTGGAAATGTGGCCAGTCCAAGTTGAAATGTGATGTAATTGTAAAAAAACACACCAGATTTTAAAAACTTAGTATGAAAACAGATGAATGTAAAAAATCTCATTAATAATTTTTTATATGGTTGACATGTGAGATTAAAATATTCTGGATATATTCAGTGAAGTAGAATATGTTATTTAAGATTGATTGTGCCTTTCTCTTTTTACTTCTTTTCCATGCAGCTAGTAATAGAAAATTCAAAATTACATAGCTTATATTTCTATTGGACATTGCTGTTCTAGAACTTGATTAAAGAACAATACTTGGGATTTCTGTTTTTCCACCACTCTGGAATGGAATTTTGAAACACTAATTGACAGATAGATTACTATTCTTTAGGTTCTTTTCAAAATATTTGACATGACATTAGCTCGCCAGAAGGAGAGCTTTGTACAATTTAGACACATATTATTCTAAATGGATCTGGTTAATATCTTTTAGAAAGGCTGCAAAATGTACTGGTTTTTTTCTTAATAAAGCCTGGTTTCTTTTGTTTATATATTGCCTTTTTGTCCAACAAACTCAATATGTTTTGAGATTAGTTTAACTTTTATGAGGTGCTCCCAGTTTGTACAAGAATTTATAAAATAATATGGTTCCTACCCTCAAGGAGAATATACTTCCAATGAACAAAAACAGGCAGTCAAAATACCTCTAGTTATGGAATTTTAATAGATCAAGTTGTAAATTGAAAAGAAGAAAGAGGTGTGATATAGGTTACATTTTCACTGTGTTTCATATATTTTCTGAGAGTGATTTTTGCCCAGTTTAACCAAAAAAAAATAGTGTGTCTTCACCGCTGAGGATGAAACCCTGTTGTTGGCACAAAACACAGATTTGTAAGGCCCCAAACATTATTTTTCAGGATTTGAAGAATACTAATAGTGAACATTTTATATAGCACTCATTATATGCTAGATATTTCTAAATGCTTTGCATTTGAGAACTCACGTAATACTCGAGAATCCTAGGAGACAGAAACAATATTTATACTCAGGTTTACAGCTGGGCAAACCAAGGTATAGATATACAGTAGTTAAATAAATCTCCAAGGTCATACAGCTGATGAACAGATGGACAAGTAATCAATACAGGCATTCTGACTGCAAGACTGGGCTTTGGATCTCCACTCCACACTATTTCATTGCCATAATATAGACAATTCATGATGACAACTCATCCTGGTTTTGTCTGCTAAACTTTAAAGGTCCCTGAAACTCGAAGGACAATCTCATTTTTAACTTTATTTTTTCCCACCATGTCATTCACCAGAAATGAATACATGACAAAATGATTCACTTTGGTTTCACCCTGTTTTCCTTTGCCTCAGTACTGTTACTAAAACAACTATAACACAAGAGATAAACAGTATGAAAAGATATGGCCTAGATAATCAATAAAGTATCTAGAATTCTCTGTACATTCTTTGCAGCTCTGAACACAAGCTAAATCTTACCCTTGTTCATGGATTTGTATAGAAAATCCATTTGCATACCAGAAGAGAGAATGGAGATTTTAATGATCTTAATGGAAACTAGAAATATATTGCTTTCCTGATAAGTTATCATTTTGCATGTTCTTCTTCCTGGCACCGGAATACAAGCATGTAAATCTATGAACTGCTGCCTATCATCCCAGAAACTGATGTGACATTCCCAGTTTTTGCAGCCTATTCCCACACCCAATTTTTGTGCTACATGCTGGTTTGATTTTACTTTTTTCTCCTGTATTTAAGTTCTTAAAAGCTAATTTCCAATGTCAGCCCATAATAATTCATACAACGCTCAACACAAAAGCACATTATTTAGAAATTGCACTCTTCAGTTGATC
The DNA here is from genome assembly GCA_963573385.1 of Cacajao melanocephalus. NCBI lineage: Eukaryota > Metazoa > Chordata > Mammalia > Primates > Pitheciidae > Cacajao > Cacajao melanocephalus. The sequence goes on along the minus strand of CAUYLG010021491.1, from coordinate 95,514 downwards.
CAGGGATTTTTTCCAAACAAGCCTGTGAACTACCTTGCAAAATCTTTAGCAATATTCTTGGAACCTTCTGACATTATTCTTAATTAAGGTTTACATGTTAATATTGAACAATAAAATGAAGATGGCATAATAACACAGAAAAGATAGAACCAAAGTAATTAGCAGCAATGATACTTGTTCATTGAATTGTATCATTGCACATATGTGTCCTTGCCAATTTATAATTTTTTCAAGTTATTAATTACAGCTTCTGAAGCAGTATATTTAAAATACCTCAGGAACCATCTCCTAAACAGCCCTAGATTTAATGAAAACCTAGTGACTATTGCCTTAAATGGCAGCAGAGATGCCTCCCAACCTTAGAGAAATCAGCTAATCTCTAATTTCTCTTGTCTGTGGACAAGCAACTATTGTTTCTCACATTTTTCCTAAATTTCATTACCAACAATATAACTTTGCTTTCTTTACGTATTCCTTACAACTCAGGTGGAATTTTTTTCTTGTCTCTAGATTGCTTTTTTTTTTCAAGAAGAAGAAAACAATATGAATATCTTTTATGATTGAAATTGATTAGGACAAAACCTAACAGATATATTAAAAATAGAAAAGTTATTTATTTAATAAAATTGTGCTAGCAAGTTGGGGAGAAAACCCAAGATGTGTGAGAGACATGAAAATTACTTTACACACGTCCTTCAAAAAAGTTTAATACATAGTCCGGTCACATTACTGCACATCAAATTCTTTAGGTCTCTGGCTGCCAGTAGCAATTATCTGTAAAAGAACATGTTTTCCCCGGTGACTCACTATCGGGATTTTTTGAGTATACCTAAGCATAGCCTTGAGCAAAACTCCTACGGGGCATATTTGGAATACAGGATTTCATTTGGATGCAATATCAAGGTTTCAGTACAATATGTCTATCTGTATATTTTTACATCTGTTTTAACATATTGATGTGTTTATCTGTTGGCTTTAATTACATGATATAAGTATATATAAATGTAAATAGTACTCCTGAGCTTCCACTCAAGTTTTGTCATGAGGTATACAAATATATTTCCCTAGATGCCTGCATGATTTTATATTATAATGATGTCTCCTGAATTTTCATGATTACTTTGCTAAAAAGGTGTTGAATATTTGCAGATTGCTGAGGCACTAGGTCTCATTCTATTTGACCAGGTCCTATTTCATTAGTTTCCAATGACCAGTGGGGTCCCAACTAGTAAAATCTTTTGTGTCCATCCCATCCTTATACTGGTTAATGATGAGGTCACCTTTTAAAGGCAACTGAAGCATAAATCCAAATTTTTCAAACACTTTTGTGCCATTTTGCAGAGAAACCAAGAATGGAAAGAATAAATGTTTTCGATTGATAACCATTAAGGATTCATAAAGTCAGTTCAAATATTCAAAGTTAAAACTGGAATATGTCTGTCCTACGGATTTCAGACATTGATTGAGCGTGCTATGGTTTGGATTGGAATGTCCCCACTAATATGGTAGTTCCCAAAAATGTGAGGCCCCCGAAAGATATTTTTTAGAATTTGAAAAATACCAATAGTGAACATTTACATAGCCCTCATTATATGCCAGACATTACCGAAGATTACAGTGTTTTTCTAATACACAGAAATTAAATGTTGAAGTGCCTACTGGGCTAGGACTTAGAAAGGAGCAAAAAGGTGTCATTGGCTCTGACAATAGGCAGGCAAAGAAAAAGAAAAAAAAGACTTTATTTATAAATTAAATTAATAATCAGCTCACCTCTTTGCAAGCTTTTAAATAGTACATAGCAAGCCTTTCTTTACATTTGAGGAATGGAGCTAGCCAAAATGAAATCATTCACTTTTGTGTCCATTTTCGTAATGAGAATCTATGTCCCTCCCCTTTGAGTCCCCACCAGCTCATTCAAGGTGGCTTAAAGAGACCACAATCCTACAAGAGCAGTGATAAATATGTTGTCAGGTTAGCGAAGCACTTGATTTATAAATGAATCACTGATGAGTCCCTAACTTTGCCTAGTGAGCTCAGGGTGAACAGGCAGAGCGCCAGGCAAGGTGAACAATGCTGCTCTATTATTTGAAGTTGGGCCACGTATGCACCCAATTTAGTTGACAGGAGATTTTTTTTTTTAAATCTGATTTATCCATTCTTCAACATGGGGACTACCTGAGAGGTTCAGGTGATTCCTTCTCCAAGAAAAAAGTTTAGAACGCGAGTTTCCTGCAAGTCTTCGTCAGTTGGGGAAATCTGAAGAAAATCAGTTTTTACCCTAATACATTAGGTTTAATGTTTGCAAGGGCCATGTAAACCATTTGGGATTTTTATAGAGCCGTATGCACTTTTATTACTGCAAAGGACAACACTGTTACAGTCATGATAAATAAAATTATTTGCAGGCCTTTGCAACTTGGGCAATCCAGTGATACTGCATTTTAACTTCTGTGACCAAAAAATGTAAATGAAGTTGAAACGGCAGAAATTTTCATCTTTTCTACTTGTAGTAATTCTCACAGAATCATGAATGCTTTTCTCTCTCTTTCCTGGATCTCTCCAAATAGATCCCATTTATCTGATTGGATTTCTGTCCCATCTTTCTGCATATTACAGCTAATTAGTACCCCCTGATGAGAAACAGTCCACTGATGGAAAAAGCAGTTAGATAAGATCTACATTAACAAATGTAGTTCATTTAATATCATTTGTGCTGCTGCATTATTAATAATACATAATTACCCTGTACAGGCTGGAAGGGGAGAATAAAACTGTTCTTTAATTTCTTGGCCTTTGCAGAGAAACAGTATATTAAAGAGATTAAAACCGTATTGGACTATCGGTTGCCATCCGTCATAGAGCTTTATATGTCACACAATTTTATTAATTTGAGGTCTGGCTAGAATTTCTACATTTCAACTCAATCGCAGATTACCCAGAGACAACCATTTTGTGGAATTTTGAAAAGGCCAGTTTTTTGTTTCAGAATGTTAAATTGGGAAGCCCAAATGGATGACTATTAGAAAGTTGAGATTTCCAGCCTGTTACTGAAAATATTTCAATGCAGTAGATGATAAATGTCATTTTGTTTGGTATCTGATGCTCACAAAATTTGATTTAACACAACTGGGCAATCTGACTTTATTCTCCCCATTCTCCCAAATCAGGATGTGCTGGATTAGAAAGGGATTCTGGCAAAAAGCCTGTGTAAAAATAATAAAACAAGCAGTGATGGCAGCATCAGAAGAGTAGCCAGCATTGACTGAACACCTGCTTTATGCCACGTTTTATGCGAAACCCTTTCCATGTATTCATTCTCATGACAATCCTATGATGGGGGTTACTATTCTTATTCTAGAGGTCATCCAAGGCTGACAAGACCTCACAGGCTGTTTTGAAAGGAAAATCAGTAGAAAAGAGGGTATGCTCCCTGTGTTTTTCTTTCCTATGCTTTCTGGCTATCAAAATCAAGACTCTTGAATGTGGGTTGCCAAATGCATACAGAGTGTAAATGCATAGAGAGCTGCCCTAAGTGGGTTTCTTTGCACAGGTGAGGCTGTCTGGGATGCAGGCCCAACAGCTGGCTCAGAAAACTGTGGATATCCTGATCCCAGGTCTCATACCCAAAGGAAAGAGAAAGTTGGGGAAAGGTCAAACGGAGGGCTGAACATTGGACGCACGCTTATTTTCTCTCATTAAAGGCAGATATAAACCATTATATTTCATTCATCAACCCATTCACTTATTCAACACACACTTAGCTCCACTATACCAAACATATGAAAAAAGAAGGAGAATTCAAAAGAGGGACTTGAAATTTTAAATGGGGAATAAGGACACTTTTGTTGTCATCACAGAGCTCACATGCCTCTTGCAAACATAGGCTTAAAGATAAATTACTATAATTTGGTGTGCTCTAGGAACAATGTGGGCACAAAGCAGGAAATGCTCAACCCCACCCAAGTGGGTCAGAGAAGGTTTGACAGAGACCAAAAACTGATTCTTGCAGAATGAGTGCTGTTTTCCTGGTAGAACAGTAGGAACTTGTTTTCTCTCCTTATAATATCGTTGTTATTGTTTTAAACAATAAACTACAAATTCTGCACTGCCTAATAGTTGAGTGCAGGAAATTCTGTTGCTCATTAGCACATGACATCCTTCTTCTTAAGGTTATGCTATCAACATTTCAATATTCCTTCAAAATGCTTTTAAACCAGAGACATGATGGAATGGTTAGTGTATATACCAATAATCAACCATGAGGTAAGAAGAAAGACGGGTAGGAGGTGGGTTGATAATAGGATTTAGATATAACTCCATAGAATATCAGTGTAGGACCTTTAATCGTAGGGGATTTTTTTTCCCAGCAAACTTACAGCTACGTCATAGTCTTGAAATATAAATGTTTGTGTTTGTTTCTTTCAAAGATGTTAATGTTTACAAGGTGTAGGACAGAATAAAAGTTCTCTGAATGTTAAATAACATCTGTACTGTCATAGCAATTAGTTCAGGTCTTAGTACATCAAGTCATTTTATTCATCTGCGATTTCCTGTATCATCCATTTCCCCTGCTAAAAAGTGGCAGCCAGCTCCCTTTCCAAGCCTAAGACGCTGCTACAGTCTCCCTTGGGCATGGCAAATAGACAGCCATAGTGTGTGGGAGACTGTCGGATATGCATCAAAACTCATTTTTTCTTCCTCTTGGACAGACCGATAGACTCTGTTTCCCACTCTTCCCTGAAGTTCAACAGACCACGTGACTGAATTCTAGCCAAAGAAATGTGATCAGCATAAAACCTCCTGCCGGCCACCCTTCATTCCCTTTCCTTGTCCTCTGCCTGGAAGTCAAGTGGAGAACTCTGAGACTCTGCAGGATAGCAGAGGCTCAATATGGAAGAAACCTAGGGCCCCAAGTCACTGCTTCCAGAAGAGCAATCTAGGAGAGCAGCAAACCAGGAACACCTATCTTTGATTGTTGCATAAACAAAAAAGCAAGTTTAAAGGGTGAACTTTTAGCATTTTTGCTTTGGCGGTTGGCCTCCTCTAAGACTTACAAGCTCCTCTTTAGATGAACAAAATCTAGAGGTTGTGTAAGGCAGAAGCCATGTGAGGTCTGCACACAGCACACTGCTAACATACAGTGTTGGGGGAGTGGCATTGGTCACCATTATCAGACAGGGTGGAGGTGGGTGCCAATAATCACCACTATTATGCAAGGCTAGGGTGGGTGGGGGCAGAAGCCACTCTCATATGGGGCAGTGGGTGGAGGAGTATTGACCACTGCTCTCACATAGGGTGAGGGAGAGCATTGAACACCACTATCACGCAGGGTGACATAACCTTTCTGTTTAAATAGCGCTTCCTCTCGCAAGCTTCCCTAATCCCACTGCCCAGGTTGAGCCTCCTGAATACGCTTCCTTAGACCACTGTACTTTTTCTCTATGGCATTTAACACACGTAATTAAATGACCGATTTTTGGTTGAATGACTCTCTTCATCCCCATAGTATAGGCCTTCCTGAGGACTAGGACTCCTTCACTCATTGTTGCATCCCCCTTGTCCAGAATTGTGTCTGATCTATCCATGCATATGTCTTGGTGCTTATCAAATATCCCTTCACTGACTAGCTCTCACCTTTGAGGTTTTGATTCCATCTTAGTCTTTCACTCAAGAGATTGCCATTTTAGAAGGTTACAATCAGTGACCTAAAAAACCCTTTCTAATTAGAAAAGATTAGGATTTTAAGTCTTTGCTCCCAGTAAGTATCCCCTCAAACAGCCATAGGAAACAAAGACACACGCATACATTTGCCATTACCACAGAAGCATACAGATATATGTCCTGGAAAAAATTCCTCCTGACACCCACCAAGGGCAATCTCCCTACCCCTGGGCAGCCATAGACAAGTGACACGCACAAAACAGCCACAGACACCCAGAGACAGGAACACACCTCCAAAGACACACCCCTCCACTACTGACACACACTCAAATACACATTTACACACTATAAATCACTTAACATCTGCCATTTTGGTGGCATTTATTCTATGCTTTCCTACCTCATCCAATAAAAGAGAAATGCATAAATCCCAAATTAAAATAACATTCTCACCTCTATAATCTATTCCCGGACCTGCTTTCCTTAAATCAGTGTCCTCTGTGGGAAGAAGTACACGGGGCACAGAGGGGAAAGTAAATGTTTCTCCCAAAGTCTTCCATTATTCTATCATTTACATTGCAAATGTTATCAAAAATGCAAATACATGTGACATCTCTAATCGTTTCTAGATCTTATGCTATGATAAACATTGGCTTGGTTAAATTGTATTTCCAAGAATAAAAGAGCTGAAGGTTTTGTTGTTATTGTTCCATATTTAGAGGTGCTTAGAGAAGACTACAATAATATTGTTTTTAAAAGTTACCCATCCAAGCTAATATGTTCGGCATTCAAGGGATACAGTATTTTGGGTTAAAGAACTTAATATGCGGGAGGCTGAGGTGGGCGGATCACCTGAGGTTGGCAGATCACCTGAGGTCGGGAGTTGGAGATCAGCCTGACCAACATGGAGAAACCCCATCTCTACTAAAAATACAAAAAATTAGCCAGGTGTGGTGGCGCATGCCTATAATCCAAGCTACTGGGGAGGCTGAGGCAGAAGAATTGCTTAAACCCAGGAGGCGGAGGTTGCAGTGAGCCAAGATCGTGCCATTGCACTCCAACCTGGGCAACAAGAGCAAAACTCTGTCTCAAAAAAAAAAAAAAAGAACATAATATGCAATGTTGCAAATCAATTCAAAGTATGTAGAGATTATCTGATAATATTTAGCCTTATGCTAGGGAATGAATAGGAAGATACAGAAAAATAACAATAATAATAAATAAATCAACATGAAGTATCCTGAGGGAGATCTCAAAACATTTAATCACTTCTGCTTTTCTTTTTCCATCTGGAAGTTTACAGACATGGCCTCCCCACCTCTGAGTAGCAATTATTGCTCCTTTCACTTCCCTGATTACCAACCCTGATACCCAGTCCACAGACAGAATAATATTTTGCAGAGTATGGTCAGTCACTTTCAGATGCTGAGAAGACAGCTCCTGGCAACATGAGAAGGACCAGCAGCTAATTCAGCCTGGTCTTTTCACCCCAGACATAGCCTTCTTTTTCCAATGAGTCTCATCCATGTATATTGTAAAAGTGCTAGGATGTGGGCCACAACCAGCCTGAATAGGAGGTGAAACAAATCGTACTCTTGTTCTTTTCACCATCCCTGCAAATCTGCACACACTCACGTTTACTTTTTTATGTAGGGAGATCAGGGGAGCACTTAGCACAGCTCTCAAGCAGGTGGCATGAGGAAGACAGGAAGAGGCCCCACCACTTTGGTGGTTAGAGGTTGATGGTCTAAAAGACTCAGTGCTTTATTTGAGCATCGATTCCTGGAGGCACTTTCTCCCTATCTTCTGTCTTTCTCCCTCACTTCCTAGCAACATTCTAATTATACCCTCTCTCAGTGGGACTGGGAAAATAAATATTTAGAGCAATGGCAATGCCAAGATAAAGTTGTCTCTAAACACTCAAGGAAAACCCAGTGTATTAGTCTATTCTCATGCTGCTAATAAAGACATACCCAAGACTGTGTAATTCTTTTTTTTTTTTTTAAAAAGGGGTTCAATGGACTCACAGTTCCACATGGCTGGGGAAGCCTCACAATCATGGCAGAAGGCAATAAAGGAGGAAAAGCACATCTTACACAGCAGTAGCCAAGAGTGTGTGTGCCAGGGAACTCTCCTTTATAAGATCATCAGATCTCATGAGATTTCTTCACTGTCAGGAGAAGAGCACCAGAAAGACCCATCCCTATGATTCAACTATTTCCCACTGGGTCCGTCCCATGACACATGGGAATTATGGGAGCTGCAATTCAAGATGAGTTCTGCGTGGGGCACAGCCAAACCATATCAACCGGCTCTTCATTAACAGAGCTTTTATGAGCCTGATGAAAGCTACAAATCCTTTCTCCTAAGAAAAATATTTTAACACACAAGCCTAATTTTGAATGAAATATCAGAATTTTCTTTTTACTCTTGCTTAACTGTTCAATGAACTGCAGAACCCAAGGCCTTGTCATCGCTGTCAACCTGCCGCAACAGTCAAACTGCAACAGTCAACACACCACATGCAAAGAGGATGTGCCTCAGAGTTGGAAGCCTGGATCTGCTGCCTACTGGCTCCATGACATGAGCTTGCTTAACTTCCGTGATAACTTCATTCTTTCATTCTATAAATGAAGATAAGAATACCCATCACATACAGCTGATGTTAGTTTTACAAGAACATGCCTTTCTCACCACTATGTCCCTTGTACCTTATAAAATGCAAGGGACACAGAAGGGGTTCAATAAATGATCCTGACTAACTAAACAAAAGTAAACCTCCTAGGACAGTGCCTGACTCCAAATAGGTACTCACATTACTTTCCATGTTTTTGTCACAGAAGCAGGAAAAAAATTATGATTCCCAGATGTTTCATAAGTGTAACGCTCATTCCTCTTTGATCAACTCCTTTAAGGCACATTTCCCAACTGGTGATCCAGCAGCAGGTGGAAAGAAGGTATCAGGAAAGATTCTTAAATGTCAATTTCAGAGGGATACTTTAAAAAAAAACTTTCATATATATATTTACATCTCCCATATATCCTGTTGTTTTGTGAATTCCCCTCACATGATCAAAGGTATTTATCCACTTAATGGTCATCGTTTCAGCATCATTTCAAAGCTGACTTTTGTTTGGAGTTGACAGGCTAGAGACAGATTTGAGAATCAAATTTATAGGGAGAGATAAGGGGATCTTAATTCTGTTAAGATTCTATTAACAAACAGAGTCAGACATGGGCAACTGGAAACAGAGTCTTACTCAAGGGAGGTGCTTTCCTGAAAGAGAGTGAAAAGGAGAGCATGTCCTATCTGGTCACTGCAGAAAAGAAAATGAGAGACAGAGGGTGAAGGCTGGCCGTGGAAAAGGCATGACGGCAGGCTCACTTCTGGGAAGGGAAAGATATGACAGTGGATTGAGGGAAAGCTGAATTCAGGAAGAGAAGGGGCTTTTGTCCCATTCTCAAGGGTGGTTCCAGCCAACCACCTGGACAGCTACAGACAGGTAGACAAAGCATGAATGCAGTTGGCACTCCTGGCTGCCCTGGGCTCCTCAGTGGCCTGGGAACAACAAAATAACAACCGTGACAAGGGCTTATTTTGTACCCAACAGTGTTCTAATTCCTTTACACAGTAAGTCATTTAATTTTCACAAGAAACTTATGAGAGAGTTATTATGATAACGCTTGTTTTGCACATGAGAAAACGCAGGCATAGAGAGATGGTATCACCTCCACAAGTGCCACAACAGATTTTCTAATTTTCTTCTAGCTAATCCTTACCCAGCATGGACCCTGTGCTTACCAGGCACAGTTCTAAGAACTTCACATGTATTCATAAGCTCATATAATCCTCACAAGGATCTTCCCCATAAGGCAGGTCCTGTTATTGACCCCATTTTACTGATGAGCTAACAGAGGTACAGGTATGGTAAGCAGTTTGTCTGTGGTCACTCAGCTGATTAGCAGCAGAGTTGGACATCAAGCCCAGGAAGGTTGGCTCCACAGTCTATACTCTTAATTATAAGTTTTTTTTCCAATTTCCATGATAAAATATCTACAGTTTAGCTGAAAATCTGGCTGGGCATTGAACGAGTCCGTAGTGAACCTGAGGCCTAGAGGTACAGGCTGGGCCTCCAAAGCTGAGGCCCAGGTGGGAGTCAGAGCCAGACCTTAGAGCATCCACAGGGCTGGTGTGAAAAGAAGTGGGTCCAAGTCAGCTAGGGTGATGACTGAGCTCTGTGGGAATCTTACCTGTGCAGGAGAACAGACACTGAGTTGCATCAGCCACAAACCCCAGCCTGGACAGCAGCAGAGGATGGGACAAGAACGACCATTCCCCCACCCTCCCCTCACCACCACAGTGGGGACCAGCCCAAATACCAGCAGGAGGTCCAGCCCCAATCCCTGCCCTACCTCAGTTTCACAAGGTTACCTGTTAATACCTTACCCAGGTACCATTTAGAAAAACGAAAAGGGAGAAAGCAAATCCTGAGCATTCACCCCTATTTAGACAGAGTTCATAAACAGAATATTTAAACCAGCAAAAACTAAGTGACTGTGGGCTAGGAAGTTTAAAATAAAGCTCTTTTTACCTAAAACACACTGGGTGGGATGGTTGTGAGGAAGATTAGATCAGTAATTGGAAATAATAAAACTACATGTTCATTGAACACCTGAGTGTTGTGTGAATACAATACGTGTGAGCATACAACTACAAAGGATTCCAAGAGCCCGTCTAATGAAACACCTGCAGTATATTTATTAACAATTAGGATGAGGAAATGGGCAACATACTGATCAAACTTGTGGTTGATGCAAAGCTAAGAGTTATAGTAAATATATTAGGTGGCAGAATGAGAATCTGAAAAGCTAGCCCCTGGCTGGCCCCTTGAGCTGTGTATAACCAGAACAAATTTAATCTGGATAATTACCCAAACCAAGGCACAAAAAGCTAATTGCACAAGAACAGTGGATGAAAAATGGTGTTCATATATTTGAAAATTTGCCCTATGGAAGATGGATTAGATTCTGTAGTCCAAGGGTAGAAGAAGAATAACCATTTCTTGAGCCTTTACTATGTACCAGGCATCATCTCATTTAATGCTAGGAAGTGTACAGTATTATTTCCATTCAATCAAATAAGGAAACTAGCATTCAAAGCCCAAGATCACAAAGCTAGTAGGTGGCAGAACCACAAGTTAATTTAAGTGTGGCTCAAAGGGGCCTCTATATTTGGTTAATAAAGTCTGGCCCAAAGTGGCCTCTGTATGGTTGTCAACTGTAACCTAGCTTGATACGTAAACAAAATGTCACTGAACCTAGGAATATATCCGTGTAAGCAAGCTCGTCAGTCTCAGCCAATCATAGCAGCCCATCCCTCAGCAAATCTGGGACTGAAGGTGGCCAATTTATGACCAAATAAGGATAGAATCGGGTACCAGGTCATCTTTGTATGTCATATGCTGCATTCTGGTTATAAACATAGCTCACCACATTGGAGGTGGGGCATGCTGAACCATCTTCATCTGAAATGCTGCTCTGTTTTAGAAACTTTTTCTTGCACAAATAAACTGTATTAAATTTAACTCTCTTAGGTTTTTCTCTGACATGTATTTCAAACTCATGTCTGTCTGACTTCAGAAGCCCCGTGTCCTCACACTATAGTACTCATTTGCCTCCCCAACATAAGGCAGTCGTCTTAGAGGAAACCCTGCTAATAGAACCTTCCTCTGAAAGAGTTCATCTTCCAATATCGGAGACAGAAGTGTGGCCAACTCCAGGATGGGATGGTAGAGATACAAGAAATCCTGTGCCATCAGCAAGACTCTTTGCTATTTCTAGGCTTTATGATTTTATCTCTGGAAATTTGAAGAAACCATGGTGTCTGTATTAAGTGGCTTTTTGCCTTCATAAAATACACCACCAAATCTCAGTGCTTTACCACAACAAAACTTTCTTTCTCAGTCGGGGTCTGAGGGCCTGCGGTGGCTTAGGTGTGGCACAATCCAGGTCAGCTTTCCAGCTGGCCTCAGTTTTCTTATTCTGGGGGCAAGTTCAGCGAGCAGCCCCCACCTTGGCAAGTTGTTCACACGTAAGGGCAAGAGACGTGAAGCATATTTAAAGCCTCTCTTCAAGTGTGAATACTGAGTTTGCTCACACTGTGAGCTCTGTCTCTGTGCCTACAGAATTCTTCCACACTAAGAAAAAACAGTGTAATTATGTGATTTTGTCTTTAGCTATGGATGCTTATATGCTTATTATTTATTTCTTTAAACTCTAGATGCATCCCTCATATATAAGCCTCAGGGCACATGTACAAGCACTGTCACAGCCTGCATTTGAACTGTGACAGATTTCAACTATCCCCTGTAAGAGAAAAACATCAGTTCTTCAGAATTCTTCGTTACCCTGTGGGCAGCACTACAATATGCCATGGATATTTTATTTCTTTTAATTCGCTTATTTTGTTTTGCTTTTGTTTTACCTTCAAAAGAAACTATCAGAGGCAATGGCAACCCCAGACCAATCTTAAACAAAGGGGCAAGTGGAATGAAAAGAATGAAATAATCCAAATCCCCCGCATAGCTTCCACACTAAGAAAAAAGGGTGTAATTATGTGATTTTGTCTTTAGCTTTGGATGCTTATATGCTTATTATTTATTTCTTTAAACTTTAGATGCATCCCTCATATATAAGCCTCAGGGCACATGTACAAGCACTGTTGGGAAAAAAAAAAAGCTTAAGAAAACTATATTATCTATTTATTCCAGGAAAGATTTACTTCATTTATTTATTTCTTTGTTTATTTATTTAATTTATACAGCTGGGTCCAGCACAAGCCCCTGGGCATGCTCACATCAATTAAAACCAGGATAGAAGCAGAATGCTGAATACAAACAAAATCAACAATTAATGGACTATCCCCAACTGTAAAGCGCTTCAGCAGAACCTTCAAATCACTCCTCCCCACTAGCCCCCTTGGGCAGAAGGCTAGGTTAACAGATGGTTAAACAATGTTAAGAGAAGAGAACACAACATTAGTACTATAGATGGAGAATGGAAGAATGGCAGTATGCAAAATCCATTGAATAATTCATCAGTAGAGTTACAGGTTGAACTCATAGACTTAGGGCTGGAGCTGGACATAGTCATGATCTGGCAGAAATTAGCAGTGATGGAGGGAGGAAAGGCTGAGAATTATTGAGTATAGGTAGGACATTAAGTAAAATTACGTGCATAGTAAGACCCCATCCTCTGGACTTACTGGGAGTCTTGCCAGTGTAAGTGATCTGGTTTGGATTATTATTTTACTATAATCCAGTTCTTGACCAACCCACAATTTGGCCTTCCTTGAATCACATGCTACTGCACCCAAGCATGCAGGTCAGCTGCTATCTTTGTGTGATATCATCAGATGGGGGTTAGGATAAGGCAGGTAATTTTGATCCTTCATACTGTGTATTCACAAAAATTTATAATATGAGATTAAGAAAAATCCTTTGACTTTTTTGTTATTGTTGAGGTATAATGTATATACAGTAAATGCAAAAATATTAATAGGTCAACAAATTTGTTCTTATAAGTCATGTACTCACCACCAAGATTAAGACATAGGACATTTCCAGCATCACTAAAACCTCCTTCATATCTTTTCATAGTCAGTGTTCCAGTCCGAGAGATCATCACTATTCCGATCTCTATCACCGTTAGTCAGTCTTGCCCATTCTTGAACTTCATATAAATGTTACACAGCATGCATTATTTTGTACTTGGCATATTTTTATTGCTATGTAATATTCTATTATATGAATATACTACAGTTTACTTATCCATTCAATTGTTACTAGAGTTTTGGGATGTTTCCTAATGTATTTGTTTTTGTTATGAATAGAACTACTATAAACATTATGTACATATCTTTGAGTATTTTAACTAAGAATAGAATTGTTGAATCATGAGATAGGTGTACTTTTTTTTTTTTTAATTTGTTGCCCAGGCTGGAGTGCAATGGCACAATCTTGGCTCACTGCAACCTCCCTCTCCCAGGTTCAAGCAATTCTTGTGCCTCAGCCTCCCAAGTACCTGGGATTACATACATGCACCACCATGTCCAGCTAATTTTTGTATTTTTAATAGAGAAGGGGTTTCTCCAATGATGGCCAGACTGCTCTCGAACTCCTGGCCTCATGTGATCTGCCCATCTCAGCTTCCCAAAGTGCTGGGATACAGGTGTGAGCCACCACACCCCACCAAGATAGGTGCACATTTTGCTTATATATTGTCAAATAATTTTAGTAAGTGGTGGTACCAGTTTATTATACTCTCATGAAAAATATGAATATTCCAGTTTCTCCATATCCTTTTCAACTCTTGGTACTGTTGATCTGTTTAACTGTAGCAATTGTGGTATATAGCAGCAACTTCATTGTAGTTTTGATTTGCATTTTTGAGATGTTGCCTACATTTTTATAATCCTGTTGGCCTTTTTAATACTTTCTTTTGTGAAGTACCTATTTGAGTCTCTTGATCATCACTTCATTGGATTGTCTTTCCTTTTTTGTGTTTTACTATTTGTTTTTTTTTGTATTTTTAGAAGTTTACACCATAGATGCAAGTCCTAGTTTTATGTATGCATTGCCAATTCTTCTCTTTGTGATCCACACTTTCACTCCCTCTATGGTGCTTTTATTAGCAGTAGTTTTCCATTTTATTGAAGTGCAATTTATTAATCTTTTGTTTTTATGATTAGTGCATTTTGTGTCTTCTTTAAGAAATCATTACCTGTCTCAAGGTTGTGAGATTCTCTTGCACATTCTTCTAGAAGGTTTACTGCTTTATGTTTCATGTTTAGGTCTATCCATCTCAAATCTATTACTTTCCCATATTGATATCCAATTGCACCATTTACAGAAGACACGACTTTGCCCTCATTGAATTGCAGTGGTGCTTTTGTTGTAGATTCGGTGGCCATATATGTATAGGTATGGTTCTGGATTCTGTATTCAATTTCATTGGACTTTTTGTCCACCCTTGCACGGATAACACCACACTCAAAGTCTTGTTACCTGTTAGTGTAACTTTAACTCCACTAATTTTAGTATCTATGCATGATTATGTTTCTGTGCCTTTGTTGATTATTTTGTCTCTACATCTGACTCTTGCCTCATGCTATCACTAAAACTGAACTATTTCTCTTCAGTGACTATTCTCTGTGTGTGTGTTATGTAAGGGGGTCCCTAGGATCACATAGTACAGATATTAATAAGGTTTATTTGGAAAAACTTAGAAGCAGATAAGTAGCAGAATGTATGCTGCCCCTGAATCTCATTATTCAATAACATGGTCTAGGTATAGGTATTTAAAAACTACTATAATCAAAGTTTCAGCAAAAAGTGCCTGCCTCAGCCAGTAGGCTGGACTTGCTCCCAGGAGCACAGGGCAAAGACAGCAAGGGATATGTTTTGGCTCTGTGTCACCACCCAAATCTCATCTCAAACTGTAATCCTTAAGTGTAGAGGGAGAGACCTGGTGGGAGGTGTCTGGATCCTGAGGGCAGTTTCTTCCATTCTGTTCTTGTGATTGTGAGGGAGGTCTCATGAGATCAGACGGTTTAAAAGTGTCAGTGTCTCCTGTTTGCTCTCTCTCTCCTGCCACTTTATGAAGATGTGCGTAACTGTAAGTTTCCTAAGGTCTTTCCAGCCACGAGGAACTGTGAGCCAATTAAACCTCTTTCCTTTATAAATAACTCTTTCTCAGGTAGTATCTTTACAGCAGTGTGAAAACAGACCAATACATCAAGCCTTGCCCCACACCATGGTACTTACTTATAGGCTTGCCTAGGGGAGCTAGAGAACACCTAGCTTCTCTAAGATCTCTAGAAAGTAGGAAAGGAACTCCAGGCTCAGAAACATCGCTAAGGAGCACACAGATCAAGGGTCAAGGTTTCATTTGAGTATCCAGACAGCAGCTCTGCTTTCCAGGGCCACTGACATCAACCAAAGGCCTTGTTTCTGCACAATTCACACCAGCTGTCTGTTAAGCCACCAAAAAGAGGAAGGAAGTATTCTCCTGGGCCTTCTAGAGTTGTCTGTGATAATGCCCCACTCTCTACATTCATTTTTAATTAAATTATGTTATTGCATCAACACTGCTTGAATGCCTACTACACCTTCAAAGCCTTCCAGACACAAATTTAGACAATACAGTCACTGCCATGAAGGACTTCACAGTCTCATCAGTAGCCACAGTAAAGAGTGATCTTAATGTGACATGAAACAGATGCACAGCAAAAACTACCAAGCCTTGCCCATCCTTCAAATTACAGCTTAAAACTAAATTCCTCTAAGATTTTATATGTATTTATGATTCATATATTTTCAAAAAAAGTGAATAGTTTAAAAATTACTTGTTGCATTTTACGTCTGTTATTTTTAAAAGCAGATGCATCTACTATCACAAAATTTAGAATCACTCTAAATATCTAGTAAGCACGGAATAGTTAGATAAGTTGCTGTAAACTAATGAGAGAGAATATTAATGTAACATTAAAAGTGATCATTAAAAACACCAAGTAGCAAAATAAAAAAGTTATCCAAATTTGTGTGTATGCAGAAATACTAATATTTATGGACAAAACATGATGGAAATACAAAACACACTGCATTGATAAAATTTTGCCAAAACAGAATTGTGTTCTCTTAAAATGTCCTTTAATATTATTGTTTTATAATCAACCTAAATCTAGAAGAAAAAATAGAAATCAGTTTCTCTTATTTCTTTTTCTTTTTTTATACCTATCTCCACCGTCATTTGTAGACTAATTTATACATCAGATAAGCATTCTTTTATGCTTGTGTGAATATGTGTATATATGTATGTCAATTGTCTTCTATTGAAAATACTCCCTATCAAAATGAACAAGAGCAATCCAGCTCAGAATAAGTAGCAAAGGGATTCATCCTGGAGCCCTGGATACAAGCACTGAAAATTATCTTTGTTTTTGTGATTGTGAGTTTCATTTCATTATCATTTTGAATACATCCACAACAGGAGCAAATATCAAATGCACATTAGCTAGCCTGTAGTGAGGAATCTCCCAACCAGACTAGAGCTCTGGCTTTCCTGCTCCTGCAACCAGAAGCTTGCCTCTGGGCATACTGTGAGAGAAAAGCAGTGGCTGCTGCCAAATCCTAGAATTCCTTCCATGGGGTAGGAGTACCACTGGGGTGACCATCTTGGCCTTTCTCTCACTTTCTAACTCCCTGCCATGTGTATGGCAGAGGCACCTGACAGTTATAACTGCAGCATATTCTGAGGATGACTTTAAGGTCTAAAAAGAGTGTTGGTTTGGAGTTCCAAGTTAAGGAATCTGGGAGCGGCCAACATGAAGATTTATTTTTTATACATGAAAAACCTTCAAACCCTTGGAATGTAGGCCATATAGGGGATCAAGGCTTTGGTTCAGGTTAAATGGAGGTTGCAAGGTGGAGGATGTTAAGTGAAAATACTATATAAACTGCATGCTTTTTACAAACGATAACTGTCTTCCTGTCCATCCCAGTGCCACTGAATTCCTACATGTAAGTCTCCCCAATAAATCCTATGTTTTGATGGCTAGCTCTGGGTCTTTTTTTCAGCTTCTCAAATCTGATACCATCTCTACTGGAGTCAACAGAGATCTGATACAACACTATGAGATGTCTCTATTGGGCAGGTGAATTGCAAGATCTGGGCATGCCTAGCTCTCTTTCCTTCTCTCTGCCCTTCCTTATAGTACCTTTTGTGTTGTTATTGTTAGAGACGTGGTCTTGCTATGTTACCCAGGCTGGATTCAAACTCCACCTGTCACTTGCAGTATCTTTACAGGATCAGGCTTTGTCTCTGTGGAGACAGTCTTGCCCAGACTAGCACTACTGGAGAATAAGAGGGTGTAAATCTATTACGTGAGATGAGGCAAGGTTGTCTGCCCACAGATAGATGCCACAGTTTTCAATATTAGCTTCATCAGTTATAACAGTGGAGTTTTGGTTCCCCATCTCTTATTCTTTTGCCTTATTCGGTGGTATTCTTAGAACTCACACGGCGAAGGCAGATGCTTTCTTCTTGGACCACATTGAGCCCTCTGGCAAGTTAGTTTCTCTGGGAAGCTGATTCTGAGACAGAGACTAGAGGACAAGATTATTAGGGAAGACTTGGAATATCACTGGTGCAGAAGAGAAGGAAGCAGGTTTGTGCAGAGACGGAGGACCTGGGCAGTCAGGAAAAAGCCTTCAGCCAGCTTCCCAAGGAGCTCTGGGCCTCCAGTGGTCCTTCAGAGTCATCCTGAGTTGAGAGTTATACTTTTATAGCTACCTCATGAACCAGTTATCAGATGCTCAGGACTGGCATGAAAGGTAGCCCTGAGTAAGATGTTCTCTTTAGCTGAGGACACCTCACAGAGAGGGCTGGACCCAAAGGCTTTCTGTTGGCAACTCTCTGAGAAACTAGGGGAGGGCCTGGTTTGGGCAGAGCATCCACTACAAATTCCAGTAGGTTCCATGGCCGAAGATTCTTTCAACTAGCCTAGAGTTTGGAAAATTGCTTTATTTTTGAGGACATGCAAAAAGATTTTCAAGATCATGTGCCATATGTGTGTATGTATGTTCATTAAATTCTTTCTGACTAAACATGGATATATATGCACAAACACAATTTACCCCCATGTCTTAGAACCACGTTATGATGGGTTGGCAGAAATTAAATTTGAATGAGGTTCTCAAACTGCCACTGGCAGAATATAGTACATTAAGTCATTCATTTGTCCCATGGGCTTTTGTTGAGAGACTACTAGGCACTACGTATGGGAATACATAGGTATATACATTGTTCCTACTTCTGTCAAGGGTTCAGGCTCACAGCTGAAAAATTTGCCCTGAATGAAGCCTTTTCAAAGCCCCAAACTATAATACATTATTCTCCTGCTCTATGTTCACCCTAAGTTAATTGTTGGTACTTTTCAAATCATCTGTCCTTTCGATCACTGCTATTGGAGATCATATCTGCTTTATTTGTTGCTCTATCTTCAGTGCCTTACAGTGTAGGTCAGTAATTAACAGTATGTGATTAATAGTAACATACCTTACACAGTAGGTGATTAATAAAACATACCGACACAATAAATGAATAAACAAACATAATGTATCAAACATTATGCCAGATCAAAACTCATGTGGGTTCTGCCTGAGAGATTCAGAAAGGCATCACAAAAGAGAGACAAATATTCAAGGATATTTACAGAGAGAAGAACACTTAAGGAGCACAGTTATGCAAAGGTGTAGTAAGTTTAGTGATCAGTTATTAATTCAGTGTGGAAGGAGCTTAAGGTGATGAGGCTGAAGATATAGGTTAGGGTTATGAGCTACATAAATTAAACATTTTAGGGGAGAAAACTGGGGAGGCAAATGCATGAAACCACGGTCGCAGTCAGAGCCAGGGCAGAAAAATACACAAAGGCCAGAAAAATGCAGGGCACATCAGCTGCACATGTGCCCTTTTTTCCCCAGGAAAAAAGCAAGCCTCTGAGTACAGTAGGCATTGGTTTAGAGCAAAGGGCAGAATAACAATCTTGAAGAAACCAAAACAGAAACCCCTGGCCCTCATGCTCCATAGCAACATCCAAACACCCAGCTAAGTCAGGACTCCAACGTGGTAAGAGACCAAATATTATCTTCATGAAGAGTCCTCTTGCATATGTAGCAGAAAATATTTCTTTCTTCGGTTGATCCTAAATTATTTTCTAAATAAACATGAGCAAAATCGAGAGGTGCTGAGCCAGAAGTTTTGAAGGCAGCCAGGTAACACAAGGACTTGACATGATCCAGCCTCTGCACACGCAGATTCAGCAGAAAGCAAGAAGCAGGCAGGTCACAAAGTGCCCTGAGAGAGTTCTGTGCAGCAGGAACCAAAGAAAAATCAAATGGCTGCAGCTCACCATTAACAAGACTCACTGGGTGCTCAGGACTGGGGGGAGTCCAAAAATCTGAGAGGCCATCATTATTAGCCAAACACAAGACAAAGGTCTGGGAAAAAGAAGAAGGCAAAGGACAGAAATTGGAATGGTACCTATCTGAGTGAATGTGTAAAACCATACATTTTCTAGCCAAACAATCAGCCATGGATATTGAAAGTTCAACCTTATTTTCCAAAAGTATTTGGATAAATAACTGCCAGATTATAATCCATTAGGTTTGGAATTAGTGGTTTAAATATTTTTAAGATTGTATTAGATACTTGTATATATGTTAAAGATCAAGATACAGTTAAGTCCAAGTACCATAATTGTCTAAAAACAAAACAAAAAAATTAGCAAAGCTGTAGTCCTTGACTGTCATCTTCTAAATATAATCTTTAAAATGTATTTTCACTTTTATTTTTAGAAACTTCCATCAATTCCTAGCTCTAGGCTTTCCGAAGCTTCTTACAGATCTGGAATTCCTCTCTCCTCTTTGCTTATATGCCCTAGCTTTTTTGAGAATGATACTTGTACTTAGTTTTTTTGTTTTTGAGTCAGAGTCTCACTCTGTCGCTCAGGCTGGAGTGCAATGGCACAATCTTGGCTCACTGCAACTTCCATCTCCCAGGTTCAAGCGATTCTCAAAACTCAGCCTCCTGAGTGGCTGGGATTATAGGCATACACCAACACAGCCAGCTAATTTTTTGTATTTTTTTGTGGAAATGAGGTTTCACCATGTTGGCCAGGCTGATCTCAAACTCCTGATCTCAAGTGATCCGCCCACCTCCCAAGGCTGAGAATGGTGGCTCGTGCCTGTATTTAATATTTTTAATGCAAATTTATTTGAGCCGCCATTTTAATTTAACTCACAATATGGTTCAATGTTCTCAGGGTTCAGTATTTGGGGAGTTATTCTCAATGAAGTGGCATGCGGTGGTGCACGTGTTTGAACATTTTAGCAAAATTCATTTTAAAATTAAATCATACGTTATTGCCGTATGTGTAAAACTGAACGCAAACTCAGCTGAACGT
This sequence comes from Cacajao melanocephalus, assembly GCA_963573385.1. Taxonomy (NCBI): domain Eukaryota; kingdom Metazoa; phylum Chordata; class Mammalia; order Primates; family Pitheciidae; genus Cacajao; species Cacajao melanocephalus. The sequence goes on along the minus strand of CAUYLG010021491.1, from coordinate 74,831 downwards.
GGGCTTGGATGGTGAGGAATGGGGTGCAACAAGGATCACCTCGGAATTCTCAAATGATTGTTTAGAAGTCACCGATGTGTTGGAGAAAAGCCTGGGCCAAGATTTAGAAAAACTTGGCTGTATTCATGGCTGTGTCACTAAGAAAGCTCCACCTGTCATCGAGTACCTCTGAGCCTCAGTCTTCCCTGTATGAATTAACATAAGTAGCATAAATCATTTGGAAGGCTCAGTCTAACTAAATAAATCTTAGTTATCCTGAGAATGTAAGTTTTATTTATTTGGAAAAAATTGTGCCTCTTTTATTAAAAAGCTCTGCATGTCATTTGAAAATCTGTACTTGTCAGGAATTTTCTGTTCTCTTATTCATCCTGAGTTTCATTAAGCCTCCCTTTGCTTACTCTCTAAGATCATTTGAAACTACATAGTTAGAATCCTATTCTTGAATGTTTTCCAGTTCTCTTAAGCTTTCTTCCCTTTCAGAATTTTGCTGTAAAATTGTGCCTAACTGCTCTCCTGTCCTGCTAAAATGCCAGCCCTCTTGAAGTCAAGGGGGCACATCTGACAAGGTCCAGCCTCCTCACCGCTGGTTGTCACGTCAAGATGACATGGTGTGGATACTTTTCCCCCCAGGTTTCAATCACTTCTACTTCATCAACCAATTTCTACTTGCAGTTCAGAATTAGGGCCAGACTAATAGTTTCCTCATTCCCTTTCTCTACCCTCTGGGAGGAAAAATTATCAGAAATTGTGGCCTCCTTAGTCATATAGGCAGCAAAGTCTAAGCCCATAATCTCCTGGGGCTTAAAGTGTCTCACTGACCACCCCTTATCAGTTGAATGGGAATGAAAATAGACCAATTTCTAGCTTCTGAATTCTCATCACGACAAACCCATTAAAAGTATTAACATATAGAGTGGGGCTTGCAGGAGTCACTCAGGGGCGATTCCCTTCCTCTTGAGGATGGGCCAACAGGGACTGTTCGGCTGAGTGGTTCACAGGCCAGTGCATTCTTTCTCTTAAATACAAGTGGATGGGGACTAATACATCTATGACATTTAGGAGAGATCTACAGGTACAAAATATGATGATGACTCCTGAATTTGTCATTATTTTTTATTTCTGATCAGCTTCTCATAGTTCCAAGTGGAATCTTCACTTAGATGTTCCAAATCACTTCAAATAGACCATATCCAAAGTCAATATTGCCTTCTTACCAAAATAGTTTTCTTTCTCTAATTCTCATTAATATCGCTTCTATTGTCCTAGCTTCCCAGGCTGGAAAATTTGGAGCCACCCAAGACTTTTCTCTCCTCCATGACTTTCCAGTTAAAACTCACTTGGTAAATGGTAATAGATCATGGGAAAATCTACCCATTTTAAAGAATCCTTTTATTATTATTATCATTATTATTATTTTTAGAGATGAGTCTTACTCTGTCACCTGGGCTGGAGTGCAGTGACACAATGATAGCTCACTGCAACTTACAACTCCCGGTTCAAGCAATTTTCTTGCCTCAGCCTCCCAAGCAGTTAGGACCACAGGCATGCATCACCACCCCCAGCTAGTTTTGTTGTTGTTGTTTGTTTTGTAGAGACAAGAGTCTCCCTGTGTTGTCCGGGCTTATTTTTTATTTAAACAAACATGCCAAGTAATTGAAAGCTAGGGAAGATTTGGAGGAATCGTGTGCATTTGACTGCTTATTTAACTTCTTATGAGTTCAAGCAAGATCTGAGAGTTAAGGAATTTTAATTACAGAGGTTGCATGATAAAATGGTTTCTCAGAGAAGCATTTTTGAGTGCTCATTTGTTAACTGGTTTTTCTTTCTATGCCAAATGCATTAAGAATTTGTCATATTTTAAATGTAATGTAATTAGGTATAAATTCAAGAGAAAAGTAGACATTATGGAAGTTTTGACCCCAGTTTTCTTAGGAATTATTATTACTAATTATTTTTCTCCAAATTTATATTCACAGCATCCTATGCAATGCCACAAGGGCTGCCTGGCATCTGGTCTACTTGAGGCTAATGATGAAAATAGCGTAACTGAGTTCCAAGCTAAGCTTCATGATGATCACATAGATCTGTGCAAACCTCCTGTCATATCTTTCCAATGAAATGCTGAATTATTCTAAATTTCACACTGTGAGAAGTATATAAAAGAAAGAAAATTTTAAAAAATCAACCCCAGAGCAGCAGGTAAAGATCACTGTAGAGAAAGAAATCATATAATGGGGCGAGGCATTTTGCTTACTGCCTGGCATCACTGGGTAAAGCTTTGGAAGGACAAAGCCTCCTTTGGTTACTAAGCCCAAATTCAGATACAGACCCACGCACTCGATGGGAGGCAATGAAGATTGACTGGAACAAACAGGTGTCCAAGGCTTAAGTCCAATGTGGACTTCGTTTCGTGAGAATAATGGGAACATGAACAGGGACCATTTGGAGTAGCAGACAGCTGATGGAATTCTAATTGCTGAGCTCAAACTAAGATTAGAACTAGCAAAATTACTTTTGTGGCTTAAAGAGAGTGTGTCTTTAGGACCTATCGGAGCCAGACCCTGCAGGACTAGGTAGATTGTATTTTAACCCCAGAACTGTGCGTCTGCACCCAACAGACATTTTTATGCCAGATGAGATCTTTAAAAAAAGTTCCATTAAATAGGCCTTAATTTCTTTTTTTATTAATCTGTAAGGAAGATTATTGTGTTTTTTTCTTTTTGAGATTTACTGGTGCTTTCCTCTGTCATTGTAGCTATTTGAAGGCAAAATAAAAAACTGCAATATTTGTTATTTAAAACCTCAGAAATTATCTCAGATTCAACAAGTAATATTTTTATTTTCTCGGCAGTAACTACATTCGTCTGAGTTAGCAAACCATGCCATTAGAAGAAATGAATAAATTGCTTGTATATTAAATCTGCTTTTATCTGACTAGGGGTTGTCAGTGTGGACATTCATTTAGGTAAGATTGTGGAGTAACTTAAGACAATGAATGATCTAACAGAAGAGGCCAGACTTTCAATAAAGAAGATCAAGACTTTGGTTCTAGCTGTTTTGTTCCGTTTTCCTGTTTGGGGGTTTGGGGGAGTTTTGCTCTGTTTTATTTTGTTTTGTCCTCCAGATGGAAGTGGAGATAGATGCCATTGGTGCTCTGCCCACATCCCCTTTACTGAGCCAGTGCACAATCCCAAGCTGCCATGACTGTCATCTACCAATGATTCACAGCTGCCAGTCTTTCCGGAGAATTGTCTTTAGCAACAAGAGTCCCCTCACCAAAGAGATTACCCTCACAACCAGACCCCCCCACTCTGGGGCAACCCAAAAACAATGACTTTCCTTGAGCAAGGGGATTTGAAAGGCTCAAGACAGGGTAAATCTGTGGTGAGACTGACGCTCCAAAGACCCCCATAACCAGGCCACAGTTAGACTTGGCTCTTTCCCCTTCTGCTTCCTGCTTCCTTACTCTCTCAGGTTTTTTGTTTGTTTTGTTTTGTTTTATTTTTCAGAATAGCAAACTCTGAATAAATCAAGGGTTACAGGATCTATGTCACAAGCCCTGCTTCTTGGAGACTCAAGACTGGCAGTTTAAGTTTCTCTGTCTTGTCATAGATTTTATAATCTCTATAATGTAGGCAAATCATTTAGTGAAATGAGGACATGAAATCACATTATTAACTATTTAAAGGCTTTCTGATATGTTGACTCACTGGCTTAGGTCCTGTGGGAAATCACCATAAGAGATGATTCTAGCCCAGACAGTGGTAAAATTTGGTTGGCAAAATATATAACAAGGTATAAACAAGTAAAACTGACATTTAAATAGTGGAAGACAACAGAAGCTATATCAAGACAGTACATGATTAATCACCAAATGAATTATGAAGATAATTGCTACAGCAATTGTTTCCACCAGAAGTCAGGTGAATTTGCTTCTATTTCTTACTGACTGTAAGAGTGGGCACAAGTTGCTTGATCTCTCTGGGCCTCCATTTTGTCAGTAAGATGATGGGTTAATGTCTAGAAAATCCCAGAGGTCTTTCCCAGCTTTGAACTGATTTGGCCATGTGAGTGTCTGCCTGGGGCTGGTGAAGCTTTAGGGAAGAAGTCAATGTCGAAATGGTTGATTTGAGAAAATACATTCCAGATAAAGGGAAAATGTATGAAAGAGCAGAAGTGAGAAAGCAAATTCACTAGGATGGTTGTCATTAGAGCACCTTGGTAGAGCATCTTGGGAGATGGAACTGTAGTAGACGTCAGATGATAAAAGTGTTTAATGCCAAGGTTCAGAAACACAGACCTTATCATGTGGTGTAAAATGCAATTTCATTGACATGGGAAGGATGGCACCTTAGCTTTTTTCCTGTTCTGGGCCCTGACTACATTTTCTATAACCCCAGGGTGCCTGCAGGCACTCTGTGCAGCCATATGTACTACCTACAGTTTCTGGAAAACACCAACCCCTCCCATACCCCAAGGCCTTTGCATATGCCACCCATTTGCCAAAAACCTCAGTCCTCTCCATTGCTCTTTATTAATCTTTCTCATTTCTCAAGACTCAGTAACCATCATGTCCTATATGAATCCCTCCCTCTACCCATTCCCACTAGGCAGAGCTGTTTACTTTCTCCTCCTCAGCACTTCCCTTGCACCTTGTCTATATGCAATACAGTACACCTACCACAGCGTATTGCAATTATAGAGTCACATCCTTTCTCCACTCATTAAGAGGTCATGCATTCCTTAAGGACAAGAGCTGGGTCCTCATTATTTTATCCAGTCCACCACTGTATCCACTTTCTCCTATCTCAAACATTTACCAGTCCTAGCACAGTCTCTGACAGATAGCAGGTAGCTCAGCGATTTTGACAGAATGAGTGAATTAGGATTGCATTATGCCTTGTGTGGTCTCTAGGTACTTTGGCCTTCATGGGACATTTTCTCTATATAAAAAATTAAAATTGTATTTGATGATTGCATTATTATAAAGACAAATATATTAATGTTACATACTAAAACATTTTTACTCAAAAGTTCATTTTGCCTTTTGGTTTTAAAATAAAACACCTTCATGTGCCCTAAAAGTGCTTTGGATCCTAAACCCTGTGCCTACTGAGCCTAATGAATAAGCCAGCCCTGGAATGAATGACCAAATGTATTCATCAATGGAACTCTTCTAATAGATATTTACCTTTACTTACATAAGCTGATTAATTACATAAGCTGATTAATGTTTATTTCATCTATTCTGAGTAAGACATAAAATGTTTGATTATATATTTCTTTGGCTTTCTTTTTTTCTATGACAGTATTTCTTTTTTAATCTATAAGTAACATCATAGGAAATTTAATAGAAATGTTCCTGTAAAACACTATTCAGTACATTTTGAATGGCAATTTTAAATGGGTGGTCAAAATGATCACTAGGGGGGCACCCTACTGTTCTTTGAATAGAATAAGAAAAACATATTAAAAATCAGAAGGAAAAAATTAATTTTATAGTATAGCATAAGGAATGATGATTTCAAACGGCACTGTATATTATTAGCTCATAACTACTGTCTACAAAATGTCATGAAAATTAGATTTCAGATAGTAGATGAGGTTTGTCTCAGTGAAAAAAAGGTTTTAATAAATATTAAGCACAGAAGTATTTGGGGATGATGAAGATTCAGTAATTAAGCATTAAACATGCAGTGATCCATTTGACACCAAAGAATTAAGGACACAAAAAATTGCTTAGCTAAATGCAACTGCCAAGAGGGTTGAACTCACTATTTTTGTGCTCTAAAGAATGACAATTCATCTAGTAGCAAATCTTTCTTCACCATTTATGAGTTCTTAGAAATACTGCATATTAGGAGCAAATAGGATTTTAGAGACACAGATTCTTAGAAATGAAGCAGGTTCTTACCGATCCATTTCCTTTTCTATATAGAATCAATGTCTCCAGCATCCCAGGAAAACGTTAAGTAGAAATGGCTACAGTATTCTCAATAGATGAGAAACTCATCATCTCACAAAGCGGGCTGTTCTGCTGCTGTGTAATTCTAACTTTGTTGTTTAAATCCTGTTCATGGCAAGCAGAAAATATACTCCTCTCCCCGCCAGCCCCTCAAAACGGTACACAAAGATTAACTTACATAATACTTTGGAGGAATGATAGGTAGAATAAGATTGATTCAGTTTCCAGATTAGCAAACTATATCCTCAGGCACTGAAACACCTTTTTCCCATCATAAGCAGTTTTTGATAAGCATCTTTCAGGTAATATGGGATAGTAGACAGAAGGAAGAATTTTCAGAGAAATCTGAGTTTGAATCCTGGCTCATACGTTTATTAGCATCTGCATGACCTTTGAAAAGTCGCTTAAACTCTCAAAGTCTCATTTTTCTTATTTCCTAAACCTTAAGGGTTGAGAGGATTAGAGATAATATATGTAAAGTACCTGGCACAGTTCTTGCTACAAAGTAAATACTCAATATATGCTAGCTACAAGTAGTTTGTCTTCTTAAATGTGCTGACCTTATTTTGACATTTTGATGATTCTGGGGTGATAATTATGAGTATTAATTATTATATAGCACTTTGAAATGATTCACATTGTTTATCACCACCTTAAAAGTGTCCAAAACCTGCTTTCTTTAGTTCTATGGGTTGTTTCTAAGTTTTTCTTCTTTATCCCTCCTTTTTACCACATAATTGAATTACAGTCAGTGCGTCAGCCTCTCACTACTTTTCTTAGCCTTTCCCCATTTAGTCTGTTTTGGTCTTGGAAACAAACTTTAGATAGCTCTGTGTTTAATTGAAATAAGTGTCCATAGGTTCTTCAGAGAAAGTCTGAGATCTTCTTCAAAATTAAGTATTCCCATTTTGGAGCTTAGGTTTTAGTGCACGTATTCTATGGCAGTCATTTGGAGCCTAGGTTTTAGTGCACGTATTCTATGGCATGCATATTTAGTGCATGTATTCTATGCCATGAGGACATTTTTCCTTCCCTGCAAGCTTCCAGAAGGCAAAAGTGTCAGATACCTAGTGATATAGTTTGTATATCCTCTCTAAATCTCATGTTGAAATGTAATCCCCATCGTTGAAAGTGGGGCCTGGTGGAAGGTAGTTGGATCATGGGGATGGATTTCTCATGAGTGATTTAGCACCGTACCCTTGGGTGCTGTCCTCTAATAGTGAGTTCTGGTGAGATCTGGTTGTTTAAAAGTGTGTGGCATCTTCCCCCGGCTCTCTCTTGCTCCTGCTCTCCTCATGTGATTGTGGGCTTTTTGAGGCCTCACTGGAAGCTGAGCAGATGCCTGGTGCCATGCCACATATACAGCCTGCAAAGTGAGAGCCAATTAAACCTCTTTTCTGTATAAATCACCCAGTCTCAAGTATTTCTTTATAGCAATGCAAGAATGGTCTAACGTAGCTGGCCTTTAGATAAGGACAGAAGTTAGGTGGATGGGTGAGTGGATGATGGATGGATGGACGGACAGATGAATGGATGGATGAGAAGGTAAGTAGGTAGGTAGATAGACCTGTTTCATTAAAGATGAAGTAAAAATCTCAAATTATAGCAATGAAAGATGGTTTAGTCAATCTGTATCCCCAAGGTGATAGAGTTAACTCCCTGTTTCTGATCTGTAAAATGGGCCAAAAATTTTTGACCTATTTCACAACTGAACTACTAATATTAAACACATAGACATGAAAGATATGAAAAACAGATGTGAAATGTCCCTATAAGTCCAACCTATCAATACTATTATATATTTTGTATACTCTTTAAAAAATGGGTGATGAATATATTTGCAGTTTTATCTAGTAGAGTAGAGAGTATGTTTGCTTTCAGTTATACAACTCCTTATCATGAGATCTCTATTATCACGGATGTTTCTGTGCACAGATCTCATTTGTGAGCCTTGATCCTAAATCATGTTGTGACTTATTACAGTAGTACTCAAAGTGTTTTCAGCAATGCTATAACTGACTTCTTTACTAGTGGGTAAAAATATAATAACTTTGCTTATTTTTATTTTACTAAGCCTAACAACATTTCACTTACTTATTCTACTAAGTTAAAAAAAAATCAATATAAAGTCACCTCTGATTAGATTTAATAGTACATATGTGACACATGCATGTGAGGGTCCCAGCAAAGAAATAAAGACTTCCATCCTATTGCTGGAATACTCAAGGTTAATAAAGTGTGAATATTCCTGTGCTTAGAAAAACACATATTTGGTCCAAGTTGGTGTAGTAGTTACTTGTTGCTATGTGGCAGATTATTCCAAAACTTAGCAGCTTAAAACAACGAACATTTACGATTTCAAAGTCTTTGTGGGTCAGGAATCTATCTGGGTGTGGCTTAATGGGTGCCTCTGGCACAGGTGCTGCTGGGGCTGGAGGATCTGCTTCCAAAACTAGTCATGTGCCTGTTGGCAAAACGTAGAAGATCCAACTTTCAAGCTCAGCTGGCACATGCAGTTTGTCACCTGTAGGCCTCTCCACAGGCTGCCTGATGTCCACAGGACATGGCAGCTGGTGATGACAGACACAGAGAAGGCTGGGAGCCGGTGAGAAATATACCACAAAAAAAGTGCCAAAGCCAAAAGCCATGGTCTTTTTGTAACTAAATCTCGGAAGCGGCATCTATCATTTTTGTTCTAGCCTATTTGTTAGAAGGGACTTCCATTCAAGGGAGGGTAGGAATTGAACAAGGGCATAAGTACCAGGAGGCGGGGATCATTGAGGGATACTTTAGAGGTTGCACACCAATAGAATTAGATGTGCAATTACTAAATTTTTCTTTATCCTCATAGCTGGGATACAACATACCTTTTTTTTCTAGCTTCACTAATGATCTTTCCACAGAACCATAAATTAGGTGCCTAAAGTATTTATCACATTAGTAGCCTGGTTAAGCTAACACTAAAAACACTGGAACAAACACAGTCTTTTGGTGCATGTGACCTCTGTGGCATAGCTACTCCAATGGACTTATCTGTGTGCAGTCTGACTCTATGGAGGGAGCAGGCGCCACGAGCTCCTGCAGAGCAGTGACAGAAGAGCAGTAACACCCACGCTCCTGTGAAGGGAAGGGCCCTGTCCTAGACATGCTCACATGGATTATCCTAATGTTCACCCAAACCCGCCAGAAAGGCCCTCTCATCCTGAATTTATAGATGAAGAATGTGAATTTAAGTAACTAATTCATGGCCGCATAGGTAGATGGCAATAGAATCAGGATTAGTTTTCCAAGGTTATTTGGGAGGGGTGTCCAAAGACCATGTCATGACCACCGGTCTACCATGCTACATCCATGCCTTATGTCATTGTGTGGGGGGCTTAGTTTTTCTAAAGAAATATTTAATGAAGAAATACCACATTTTGGAAAGTTGAAGGAAACTGGATGTGCAACTAATTTCTAAAAGGTTTGTGAATCAAAATAACAATAATAATACATTTATGTGTACACATTATGGGCTAAATTATATCACCCAAAATTCTTATGTTGACCCCTAACCCCCAGAACTGCAGAATGTGACCAGACATGGGAATAGGGTCCTTAAAGAGGTGATTAAGTTCAATGATGCCCTTAAAGTGAACTCTAATTTTATATTATTGATGTCCTTATAAAAAAGAGAAAATTTGGGCCAGGCACAGTGGCTCAAGCCTGTAATCTCAGTACTTTGGGAGGCCGAGGCAGGCAGATCACTTGAGGTCAGGAGTTTGAGACCAGCCTGGCCAACATGGTAAAACCCCATCTCTACTAAAATACAAAAATCAGCTGGGCATGGTGGCACGCACCTGTAATCCAAGCTACTTAGGAGGCTGAAGCAGGAGACTCTGGGCAACAGAGAAAGGGGAAGGCGGAAGGGAAGGGGAGGGGAGGGGAAAGGGAGGGGAAGGGGAGGAGAGGAAAGGGGAGGGGAGGGGGAAAGAAAGAGGAAAGAAAGAAAGAAAGTTTGGAAGGGAAAGAAGAAAAAAGACACAATAGGGATACATACACAGAGAGGAAAGACCCGGTGAAGACACAACAAGAAGGCAGCTATCTATAAGCCAAAGAAAGAGGCTTCAGGAAAAACTAAATCTGCCAACACCTTGATATTGGAATTCCAGTCTCCAGAATTGTCAGAACATAAATTTCTGCGCTGCGTGTAGTGGTTCACACCTGCAGTCCCAACACTTTAGGAGGCTGAGGTGGGTAAATAGCTTGAGCCCAGAAGTTCAAGACCAATATAGGCAACATGGTGAGTCCCTGTCTCCACAAGAAATACAAAATAATTAGCCAGGTGTGGTTGGTGTGTGCCTGTAGTCCCAGCTACCCAGGAGGCTGAGGTGGGAGTATCACCTGAGCCCACATAGTGGAGGCTACCATGAGCTGTGATCTCAGCACCGCCCTCCAGCCTGCGTGACAGAGGAAGGCTCCTGTCTCAAAATTTAAAAAAAAAAGGAAAGAAATATATGTTGTTTAGGTTCCCCAGTCTATGGTTTTCTGTTATGGCAGCCCAGCAAACACACATACACGTTCACATATATGTGCATATATGTAATAACATAGAAACATATGTCTACATATAACATAGATATAAATATATACGCATATGCGTATGTCAGAATCCCTTAAGATAAAATAAAATTTTATACGAAATGTTAACTAATATTTTCTACACTGGGAGTTTGTGTTAGGTTAGCTAATAGGTATTATGCTTCATTTCTTCACCTGTCATTTTTCCACAGCTTGTGAGGCTCTCTGATGTTAGGATACAAGCAAAGATAGACTCACACTCAGACAAACTGGCTTTAAATCTTAGTCCTGTCATTTATTTTCAGCTATATGACCTTGGGCAATATGCTTAGGCTTCCTAAGCCTATTCCTCCTTATTTTTTGACTGTAGCTAACATTTCTTGAGTATCTACTACAGGCCAGACTGCACTGACCTCTTTTGCATAAATCATCTCAATTTGTAAAGTGTGATAACAATGCCACCTAGCAGGGTTGCTGTGATGATCAAGTGGGCTGATATTTATGCAAGGGCTCTGTGAAATGCATGGGCTCATACAAATATGAGGGTGTGTCATTTTTCTCTTTTCCACATCAGTACTTCCGAATGATAAAACTGTAATTTTGACCTCAGAAACAACTATTCATCTTGTTTTTTCTCTAGTTAAATGATCCAGAGGTAATCTAAGAGTTATACTAATCTTCCCCAGGTTCAGCTTTAAACCTTTCACTCCTCTACTAAATAAACAAACAAACTCCAAAATTTAAATAATATCCAACATATTTGTGTGATATATAAATTTAAGGTCTTCAACAATCCAGTCTCAACCTATCTTTCCAACTTTATTTCCCATTACATATTCTGCATCAGGTTTTCAACACAGTGAAATAACTCCTATTCAAACCCAGAACATTGCTTCCTTATAACCTGTGCTGGGGATTCCCATCTCTAGTCTGCAACTGATAAGACATAAGGAGCATTTAGCAAACAGCCTGGAATGTAGTATGTCCTCAATAATGGTAGTTGCTATTATTTTTGCGAGTATTTTTACCATCACTATCATCACTGTCAGTCCTTGTAATCCTATTGAAATAATTCTTATGCCATGACAAAACTTATAAGTTACAGATGATTTCACCCTTCTCCCCATGTCTATAGCTTCATATTCTAACTTTTAGGGGGAAACTTTAGGCATTTTCTATGATACACTGAAGTTACATATAGTCAGTAAATAAACATTTATTTATTGAGCACCTACTTGGTGGTAGAAACTGTGTAAGATTTGGACAAGATTTGTCTCCCCTAAGGGAATTTGTACTCTTGTGGGGGAAACAGACAAGTAATCAGGCATCACCATGTCTCACCTGGATTGTAGAGATGCCTCTAAACTAGCTTCTCTGCTTCTACGCTCACACTTTAGCACAGCAGATGAGTGCACCTTTTAAAATATGCATCTGATTGTGTCCCATTTTTCTGCTAAAATTTTGCCATGAATCCGTATTTTACTCAAATGTTTCTCTGGCCCTTCAAAACTCTCCTTCTGATATGGTCTCCTCCTATTCTCCTTGATGGTTCTGTCCCAGCCACGCTGGCCTGCTGGCTGTCTGTCCATATGCCAGGCTTATGCTCTCCTTCACATTCATTGCTCCTTCTGCCTGGAGTGCTCTTCCCTGGATACCTGCTTGCATGACTCCCTCACCTCTTTTAAGTCCCAGTGCAAATAGTACCCTCTCAATGAAGCCTACCTTAATCACAAGATTTAATCCGCTACTCAGCTACTTTCAACTTACCCTGCTCTATTTCTTCTTTGCCTATGGTTGTCCCCCTCCAAGCACTACATAATTTACTAATATGTTCATTGTTCATTGTTGGGCTCTGCCCTCTAGCTCTATGAGGGCAAGGAGCAGGAGTATATTTTATTGTTAACTAGTGTATCTTATGGACCTAGAATAGTGCAATGAAGCAAAGTTGGGGTTCAATATTTAGCTTCTTAATTTTTGCAGTCTCAAAGTACCTGCTATAGGGACTTTGTGAGAATGTAAGCTCAGAATCACTGATTGACAAGTGGAGCTCCAGATTGTGAAGCTAGGAGGTGCTGAATAAATAATTGTTATTGAATCGCTTCAGTCTCCTTCACTGTATTTCTCATGTTTTTCAAGGGGTTTTATTGTTCTAGGATTCATTTTTATGTTTTCATATTTCTAGTAGAATGTACTGCAAACAGCTGTGTGTGTGTGTGTGTGTGTGTGTGTCTGACCTTTCAGGACTTCAGGTATTACTTTGTGAACATTTGAAGTTCTAAGGAAAAGTTTTTCTTTTAAGTTTTATAAAAGTCATCAAAGTACACACTCACCTCACGTTTTCCAGGACTCTTTTTTTTGTATGTGAGGCATTAACATACATAGTGGGCATTTGTTGTTGGTAAAACAATATATATCTAAAAACACGTTAGAGAGACAACATCAATTCAACTAAGCAAATAATTAATGAACAGTGACAATGTGAAATATTTTCTACAGATTTTACAAAGATGGAAAAACACTTCTGCTCTAAAGTTGTTTATAATCTCCTGGGTGAGAGAAACATATGGACAACACACTACAAAATAAAACAAACATAAGAACCAGAAGAAAGACACAAAGTAGTGTGGGGTGAATCAGTGAACTGTGCACATCTGAAAAGAAACATTCATCTTTCTGTCCTCTCCACAAAACCCTTCCCTTGGCAAGCTCTCTCCATATACAAGTTAACAACCGATTAACCAGAAATTCTATTAACCAGAATGCCTTGCTCCTCAAACTTGTCCTCTAACAAAGGATTCAGTGTTCTTTCATTCTTTTGTGTATCTATGCTATGTTTGAGTAGCATAAAAGGCATTGTAAGAATTAACTGAAGCTAGACTTTAAAGCTGATCGCAGTTATTCAGTAACTTGAGTCCCCTCTCCTCTGCTCCCCTCCCCCACCTTGATGGATTTAGACAGGGGCTGCGCTGAGTTCCTTTGTGAGCAAGTAAGCTCAGAGTGACTGATTGACAAGTGAAGCTTTTTCCTTTTCTGGGGGAAAAGAAATTTCCAGGGTCATGCTCCTTGTATTTGCAAAGAGCTCTAAAAGCTCCAGAGAGTGAAAAGAGTCAAAATTGACTTCTTGCTGATGATCACAAACTTCATGACAGGGAAAAGGAAAAAAAAGGGGGGGAGAGATTGAGGCTGTGATGCAGAATGTCAGGATAACGACCAAGGAGGATGATTTCAAAACAGGCCTCTAGACAAATAGGAAGTTAGATACTCAACTAGAAACTACAGGCATTAGATAGAGGACAGAAGCTGAAGAACTTCAACCCCAATCAAGATAGTGTCTGCAATAGCAGCCTGTCAGGAAAGAAGGGTGACAGTCTGCTGTGCATGGCTTTCTTTAAGGGAGACGCAATGCCCATCAGAGTTTCTATAGACTTGCCATTCCTTCAGTATTAAGCTACGTACATCCTGGTACGCGTTTCAGTTGTTCCAGGGGAAAAAAGCTATATTTCTGCTACCCATATTCATATGCCTGCAAAGTATATCTATCTGTATTCTAATACTCATCTTGATTTATTCATAAAGGCCTGCAAAATTCATGCTCTAGCGAGGAAATGTTTTAGCTCTTCATATCTCTTCTGTGGTCATTTTCAAAACTGAATGACTAAAAAGGTGGGAGTTTCAAGCTCCATTCTTTTCTGGAGAAAAAACAGAGTTCTATATACTTCAGACCTTCATTTCTAACAACAAAGTCCGGGATTTTGAAGAGGGATATTTTTATCCCCAGGAAATAATCTTCTTTAGAAAAAATAGCTGAAAAAAAACCTAGTTATATTGGTATGTGTTTAAGCCTTTATATTGAGAAGGGAGATTATTAGCATAGTGGTTTGAGAAAATAAGTAGGATTCCTGTTTAATGAAACCCATTTTCATTACTGCTTGACTTCGTGACTAGATAGCCAAAGGCAGGAAGGGAACAGAAGCTGGTGGTGAGTGGGGCTGTTTCTGAGTCTGAGAGAAAAGAGCTGATTACTCCGAAGTCACAAGGAAGCAGAGAAGCTGGTAGAGTTATGTAGAAGGACACACGGACTTCAAAAGTTATACAAAGAGACTCTGAGAGGACAACACGAACACGGGATTTACTTCAACAGGCTTCAACTATATATCTGACATCTGGAAGGCTTTTCTGACCTGAGCCGCTGATTCCGTTTCAGATGCATTGCCCTTTCCATAATTTTACCACTAATAAACATGGTTTGTTTACCAGTGAGAAAAAAACCTTATAGCTTTCCTGCTGTAAGATTCCTAGGAATTCATTTCACCATGGAAAATGTAGTTTTACAATCAGAGCTCAGAAATAAAAAACTATGTGTTTGTTTAGCTTTGCACAAAGAAAGTAGCAAATGCATAGGAATCATGAATTGTTAATGAGAATGTAAATAGCCATGAAAAAGGAAAATTTCATTTATTAGTGTACATTTAGGGAATAGCCTTCAACCAGGGATGCAAAGCATGAGTGTAAGATTCGGCTCATCTCTCAATAAAAACAGTCCAAGTTATCACAGCCCTACCTAACCAACTATAAAATGAAGAGTAAATGCACACTTCACATTTGACAGAGGTCTACTAAGTGATTTAATTCAATCATTAATGTAAAGGGCATTGAGTTATTTGAACAAATAAGGTTATATAAGTGGGAAGTATCATAAACTTTCACTTCCATATATCACTCACGATCCCCCAATCATCAAACAAGATCTGTACTGAAGTGTTTTCCCCATAAATCACTTTCTGAACATCAAGTTAAAAATCCCAAATGCCCTGGAAAACATAAAGGAGAGCTACACTATATAATTAGTTGAGAATGGAGTTGTGCTAGTCACTCCTCCAGAACCAACACTGTCATCCAGCTTCGGAAAACATTCAATCAAGTCATCCTATTGTTTACAAATCAGATGCAAACCAAAATACTGCAAGGTTAGTCTGTTCTTCAAATAGCTACACTTCTGGCATAATTTCATAGCAAACTGGAAATACAGAGATTCAGACTTTTCTGTTGTTACTAATCTTTCCACTCCAAATTATGCTGCTGCTTCTGTATTTTCTGCTACATTTGCTCTTTTGCAGGTGGAGCTGACAATTCTGAGGTCACACTGGGTCTTCAATGGCAAGCTGACAGTAGGACATGGCTGTTTGAGCTAAGTTACTAACAAGTGAACCCATGGAGTGCCATTTCATTAGCAGACGTATCATTAAAAGCATCACCTCCATGACTTACTCATCGTTCTTTGCCCAGGCTGGCCCCTGCCTTGAAGCCTTAAAAATAAAGAAACCATGCTAGCTTAGTGAAGGGCTGGGACCAGCTAATTAGTGGCCCCCTTCCTGCATACTCTCTTTTCTTTATAGCACAGAGAAAGAACACATCCTTCCCTACCCACGACTATAGTTATGAATGGATTTGTTTCAGGAAAAGGGAAGGAAGAGGATAGGAGATAATGATCAAACCCAGGAAAATAAAATCAGAAATCTAGGAAGACAGTGTCCTGGGTCCAGGGGCTCAGGACTCAGTGACTATACTGTTGGTATTTTTTGGTTCGTGTTACAAGCTGACATTGAAGTCAAGCAGCCCAGGATATAATCTCTGTCTTTACCACTTACTAGCTCTGTGAACTCAGGCAAATTATTTGCTTTCTCTGATCCTCACTTTCCATGTTTTTAAAATGGAGATAATAAAAACATCTATCTCAAATCAGATAATAAAGTACTATCACAAATGCTTAACTATTGCCATTAGCTTCAAAGTTTGGCATCAACATCTCTAAAACAGCTCATATATTTCTTGCCCTGGATGCCTATTGAGATATTCTAAATCTCCCACCCCCTAATGACGTCATTGTCAGCCTGAGTTCAGTTCCCAAACTATGTGCTTTCCCAACATTTCACAGCACTTATTAATCTGTGTTATGTCCTTTTCAGGATGGTAAACACTTGAGAACAGACACAGCTGGAAACAAAGTCACATATTTTCAATATGGCTTAATAAGAATATTATCTATGGCCACATAACTGAGCCAAGACAGTTGGACATGGCGTGAAATAGAAACTAGACCTGAGAAGCCCTTCAGTTATTTATTCAACACACACTTGAGAATTTACTATATGCTATGCACTAGAGATAGAGTGGTGAGCAAGATACAGATTTGTTATCATTGTAATAAATACTTATAGTGAGTCATAGTCTCAAGGCCACGAGAAGGTTTCCTTATGGAATGATATGTTAGGCAGCTATTGTTGCAATGAATGCTCCATAATAATCTAGCCCTAAACTATCCCAAAACATAGCACCTTTCAATAGTGAGCATTTCTTATTTCCTTTCCAGGTCTGTGGCCTGTCGCAGGAAGTTTTGCTTTGACTCTGGGTTGGTTAGACTTGGCTACAGGTTTCAGGCCAGGTACATGTTCACTCTGTGTATCTCATTCTGGGGCCCAGGGTGAAGGAGCAACAAATACCTAGGATTTGCCCTCCTTGTGATGAGCAGAGGAGCCCAAGTGGTCAAACACCATTTCACGAGCACATTTAAGGTCTTTACTCACATCATATACCCTAATATTTCAATGGCTTCAAGCAAGTCATATGACCAAGCCTAATGTCAATGAGATGGGAAATATACCCCACCAACTCTAGTTCTCTGCAAAGTTCCATAGCAAAGGGAATAAGTGAATAACAGCAAAAAGTAATCCAATATACCTCAAGTGACAATTGCACTAAAAACTTGAAGTGCAAACCAACATTAGCAAAGTAGAGAAGAATCCAGCAGGACTAACATGATGGAACTAACGGATCCATTAATTCAGAAAATTAGCAATTATTTCCAGATACTACTTTATATGTCACATCTTTAAGATACTAATAATGGCCAGTAAGTCTCCAGCCCCCCTGCCATGTTCTTTGAAGGGTTGAGTAATATAACCCAATAATTGTATGGAGTGTGTTGGGGACATTTTTTCCATTTCTAAAGAGAATTATTTGAGCCCTAAAGAACTAGATAAGACAATATGAACATATATTACAAATGGTAGCACTTATTCTCCTTAATTGAAATGTATGAGTACTGAGGAACAAAGGTGAAAGTAGGATTTGTCTATCTATCATTGTGACAAATGGACAGTTTATCTCTTTGCATTTGCTCTGCACTACAGGAAAAGGGTGTAAGTTCAGAAAAATCTATTTCCCACAGAGCAATTATCAATTTTAATATTAAATTTTAAAATGATTTTTAATTTATCAACTGGTCCTGTAATTCAGGGTTGGAACTGTCAGATCTCTGCCTTGGATATTAGGCTGATGATGGGTCATATCCAAAGTCCATAGATAATGAACATTTTGTAAATCTGTAATGTGGTTCTTTTTTCTTTCTCCTTGTAAATTAATTGATCTTTTTGCCATTAGGGAGACCATCAATTGCTCTACTTTATTCTTTCTCTTTCACTTCTTTTTGGTTCAAATGCAAAGCATATTATTCCAAAATAAAACCCAATTTTAATTAAAACTACCCTAGTCCCTGGAAAAGTAATATTATCCTGCTTCACCTGGACTTTGAAAGTTTCCTGCTTTGATGCAGTGTTGAAAAAGCACTAAAACATAGGTGAATAGCTTTAAAATGAGAGGTCAAAAATTGGTCTCTTTTGCTCCCTACTCTTGGCAGTGGAACCTTCCTCTTGTCTACAGTTCAGACTCCAAGAGAAAATTCGCACTTGATAAAACCACACACCTCAGTCAACTCATACTCACCAAATCTCACACATAAGAAGCTAAGGCTACCACGGAGACCAGAGCACTCTGCCTGACTCTGATTTGATATGGGAGATTCAAACATGTTTGAGGAAGTCAGATACTAAAATGCATCAGTGTACATTTTATAAGATATTGTTTGTCATCCAGCTCTAAGAGAACATATATAATAAAATGATTGATACTCTCTTTACTAATCATGTACAATTACTGAGAAATCAATATATCACATTAATTCCTAGTCTTCCACATAACTTCTGAAAATCCAAATATGCCATGATTTCCCCTTTTTTCCCCACCTTTCAGAATTGATCTAATATCTCTAAAAGCTTATCACACAGTGAAGAGCTGAACAAAGTAATTAGCAGATTACTATTGAGATTAATGAAACCGAAGGTAAGCTCCTTGTACCACCTATCTTCTTTGGCAAAAATATTCTTATCATTTTATATAGAAATGAGAACAACCATCTATACAATAAATAGTATAATTTTCTCACCAACTTAATGAAACATGATAGACCTAAAGTTCTATGAAAGTACATGCAGAATCTGCTTTAGTCAATTCGCCATCTAAGACCACCTTGCACAATATCCAGCATGTACAAAGTATCAAAATATTACATGAATGATTAGATAAATACTTAAGCATATAAATGTGTATGTAAATTACAGTTAAGCCAGCCCAAGATTGTTTGATAACACAAAATAACCAAAATCAGAAGAAATACAAGAAAACCTGGTTATTTGTAAAAGGTGTGATATTTTCCCCTAAACGATAAAAATCCAAGGTCAGTTTTTGCCCCCAGGGAAAGAAAAGATCAATGCCAGCATCCCAGCAGTCACCAGAAGCCCCACAATGTATGCAGACCTGATGGACGAGAGAAAATTGAGGTGAGGAAATAGATTTCCTGTTTGAGTTTTAAAGAAGTTACTATAAGCAATAAGGAAAAATAATTATTTTTTAAATAATAAGCACTACCTGGACAATGTAACAATCTTCTCTTTAAATGTAATGTTGTAAAATGTGGCTATTTGATAGGTATATAGTCCTAACATGCTGGATGTCTTGTGTCAGGAAGTATGAAAAATAATCACAATAATCAAAACATATCAGGCAATAAGTTACTGGTTGTCATTGTCATTTACCTAAAGAGCATAGTGGGAGAACCTCTCTGCTTTTTTCAGAAAATAATAATTCTTTTAAAGAGAAGATTTTGATTTCCTTTGTGCAAAATGAAAAGTAAAGATTTTTCTACATCAAGATTTTTGGGGACATGTTTTAGTTTGAAAAATTTTTTTTTTCCTTTTCGAGAACTTTTAACCTCTTCAACCACAGAAAAAGAAAGAACCAAGAGATAATATCACAGACAGGACTCTAGCAGCCCTGGAGACTGGAATCTGGCCCTTCTCTTCCTTGGCACAAAATTCAGATCTCCAGATACCTTCCAGACCCTGCCTTTTAACTGACTCTTTGTCATCTGCCCTTCTCATCCCCACATCTTCCCAGCCCACAATTTCATTTCAGCACCTTGTCCACAGAACTCTTTCAAAAAGGAAGAAGAAAAAACATCTCTAGCTGTACCTCTTTCCAGCTCTGCATTCCTTTGCACCAATTAAAACAAAATGCTACAGGAGACTGGAGCAGTCATCCGTCTCCTTGCTCAGCCAGCCTGAAGCAATCAGAGAGGAGTCCCAACAACAATAACAACAAAAAAGGCAGAAGAAGTTTAGCAGATAAATAGACTGAATGCATTTTCCTTGAAATCTTCTGGGGCTTGTTTACCACAATCTTAAGTCTCCAATAAAGAGTTCAGGCTTTGTAAAGCATGATGACCATTAAACACCAGACAAATTGGGCTTATTTAACATGGAAGAATTGTCTCTAAAAATCCACCTGAGGGTTGCAATAATATTTCACCGTCTACATCAGAGCCAAAGATCTGAAAACAGATCTTCATTCCAGACAGAGGCTCTGATAATTGAGTGTAAAGTGGCTTTGGAAATAGATACTAATTCTTGAGTTTAAAAAGTCTAACGCAACTAAAGATCAACGAGATCTTTAGGCTCTGATGGAAGCCCCCACCTGGCATAGTTCAAGGGGCCTCACACCCTGATGAATAAGAAGTGGCAGGTTTTGTGCATTTCCTGAAATAACTCAATTGTGTATGTGTATGTGTATATATCTTCGAATATGCACAGTCCTCATGATTTGAAGATGGAGAGGCCATTGGTCTCATGCTGGTACCTAGGCAGGTGTCCATGGTAGGTTGACTGGTCTAGGTTTTGCGGGTACCCTGGCCAGACATCTTACTATGTTCACCTATGAAATGAACATTTCATATGTACACACACATACACCATTGGTTATGTCTTTTTCTGTGTATGTACATATGTATATACGCATGTCTTAGTCTGTTTTGTGCTGTTGTAACAGAATACCTGAGACTGAGGAATTTACAAAGAACAGAGATTTATTTCTTACAGTTCTGGAGGCTTGGAAGTCCAAGGTTTGGGGGCTCACATCTGGTACAGACCTTCTTGCTGCTTCATCCCAGGGTGGAAGGTGGAAAGGCAAGAGAGTACGGAGTGGGAGGGAGGCAAACATTCTTTTATGAGAAACGCACTCCTGCCATAACTAACCCACTCTCAGAAAAATGGCATTAATCCATTCATGAGGGCAGAGCCCTCATGACTGAATCACCTTTTAAAAGTCTCACCTCTCAACAGTGTTGCACTGGGGATTAAGTTTTCAATACATGAACTTTAGGGGACACAGTCAAACTATAGCAATATATATTTACCATTTTCCTCATTCTCAACCCCTAAGACTTATCATTCTTAAGGAGTTAGCTTAACAGCAAGATCAAGTTTGTTCTTTTGCCATCAACAGCTTCATGTAAGCCCATAAAAGAACAAATCAGTCAACTATCCAAACTAACAGCATTTCATCAGTCCTACTTTGCCCTTAATAATTCATCCCTCTTATGTTTACTCTAATACCTGTGCAACATAAATATGCATGACATGTGGCTGTGTATGTTCAAGTACTTTCATGGATAGACTAACAGCAGGAGACTTTTGACCTTGGTCTGAAGAGGAAAAAGTTACTGCAATAACTAATGACAGAATTGACAGCTTCATACTTTAAATTAAAGAGGAAAGAGGAGAAAAACATTCCTGAAAGAGAATTTCTTAACAGCAATTTAGATTTCCGACTAAGAGGTGCTCTTTGTAAATTACATCTGAAAATAGTTACTTTTTCTGTACCAGGTTTAACAAGGATAATACCTATTCTGTTGCCAAAAACCTTATAGAGATATTGTAAAAAATAATAAAAGAATGTCTGTGGAGCCTTTGAGCTACTTGGAATAAATATGCTAACAAATACAGAGGCTTCTTATTAACTCTAGTAAAAACCCTGTCAGGAAAAAAAAAAAGCCACAAATAAAAGTGAGATTTAGGTGAAATCTACTTAACTCCTAATCCAATTCTTCTGCATGCTTTGATTACTTTTTTTCTGACTCCCTTAAATTTGTAAAGAGTATATTAGATATTTAGCATTTTATTTTCTCACTGTTTAGAGGTTTTTCAATATCTTGACAAATAATACCAAGTATTACAAGGACCAATTTATTTAGCATCCATAGATGGCTGGGAACTCCGCTTCTCCACTGCAATCAACAAATAGTAAAAGCTCTAAGATTGAGACTTTGTTGTTGGCTTTGTTGTGCATCATATGCTTTTAATCTCAAATGGATTTTTCCAGATGTTTCAGCTTGTTTTCCTGATGCATTTGAAACCGTTCTGTCTTCTGAATTCATTTGCCCTAAAATATACAAACCCAAATCTCAGGTTGAACTGAACTCAATCATTCTTCTTTGCCATTTTTAAATGAAGCATTCTGTTCTGTCATCAGGTGAAAGGGAGAACAATACCTTCAAGATCTCATTTGCAGATATATTATGAGAACCGTGGCACAGATTTATGTATCACCTTGTAATGGCACAATTAGGATCTTTACCTGCACAGGGAAACATAGGCCAAAAGGCATTTCTCATTCTTTGAATAAGCATCAACCAAACTTGGAAGGCTGTTGAAGTTAAAGAAGCAAGACTTCCAGTTGCATTAATAAGTTTTACCTAGTGATGCTTTTCCTGGGCCCAGAAAATGGCAGACCTGGAAAATGACATTTGTCCCAGCAGGGATTCCCAAACTGTGCTGCAGGTATTACTTATGTTGGTAGGGTCACAATTAACATACCAGATGTGCAGAGAAAGGGGAGCTTCTTTATTTTCTACAAGTGATAAAATCTTTCTCACAAGCTCCCACCCTGCTGGGTGGCTGATGGGAGTCAAGGGTGGGAGCAACAGGCTTTAACTTTAAATTTGCCTATTAATGATGTTTTGGCTCCTCTAGGTTACATAGCATCTTTGGGATAATTTTTCAGTTAACTCAAAGTTCACTCCCTCATGTAACTGTTTCTTTTTTCCCCTCTTCTTTCCTCAAATGATGCTTGAGTATAGGGGATAAGTTACAGTCCTCATGATGGGGGATGGAGAGGCCCTTGGTCTCATGCTGGTACCTAGGCAGGTGTCTATGATAGGCTGACTGGTCTAGGCTATGAGGGTGCCCTAGCTGGACATCCTACTGTGTTCACCTTTGAAATGAACAACTGTAATTAACAAAGTTCTTGGAGAACCAGGCCATCTCCCTTGATGAATGATTCCAAAATTGGGTCTCACTACTCAAACTTGAAGCTGCACTGAGGTCTGTGACCTCCATTTGGTAAGCTCCTAAACTTTTTTCTAGATTAGAGCTCAGATCATGTCATTTCCTTACTTCTACCTTTTCTCTTTCTACCATTACACATGAAAGAAGGCACAATCTTTCTATTTTCTCTTCCTTCATAACTAGGACTTCCCTTTCATTGTCTTAATCAGCTCAGGCTGACATAAGAAATTACCATACATTGGGTGGCTTAGACAACCAACATTTGTTTCTCATAGTTCTGGAGGCTGGAAAGTCCAAGATCAAAGTACCAGCCATTTCAGTTCCTAGTAAGGGCTCTCTTCCTGGTGTTTGCAGATGGCTCTCTTCTCAGCATAACCTCACATGGCAAAGAGAGAGAAATAGAGAGGAAGGAAGCTCCTTTTCATCTCTCCCTAGGAGGGCACTAATCCCTTTGTGAGGACTCCACTCTCATGTCCTAATTACCTTCTAAAACCCCATCTCCAAAGGACATCACACTGGGGATGGGAGCTTCAACAAAATGAATTTTGGGGGAACACAAACATTCAGTCCATAGCAACAATAGTTTTGATTTCTTTGTTCTGGGTGGTGCATCCCCCAGCCCACACCTTCTCAGGGGTCATGTGATTCATGTTCAGCGTTAGAGGTGGAAAGCTTCAAAGAATAAGATTTAAGGGGTAATAAAATACATAACACAATATTTTCAAAATTTTATCCCTATTACGAAGCACCAAAATAAAAGCCTTTTTAAAAAGCACAAAGTTAAAAAATCAGCAATGTGTATACGTGTGTGAGAGCATATGTACATGCATGCGTGCACACATGTGCATGGTTTTCTATGTCTATGCATGTGTACACATGAAGTAGAGGTCTGGAAAGACTCACAGGGAGTATAGCCTTCTCAGCCTTTGAGGGCAAGACCCTTTTGAATTATTCTACCCTTCACAATGTCAAAACTTACAGAGTATTTCATCACCTGCCACAGGTAATGACGCCTTGAAAACAGACAGGAGCTGTCAGCCCAGAACGCACTCTCCTCTAGGAACCTGAGTATTTCCTCCAGGAGGTATCAGGGAAATGTCAAATCATTGGAGACTGCCTTTCCAACCCCAGCTGGCCTCGGCCTCGGCCTGGGATAAAATACATGTTTCCTGAGAACACCTCATAATTTAGACTCCATGACAGAGGTCCCTTCTGGATTTTCCACACAGAGTATTTATTCTGCTTTCCCCAGACTTCCTCATGGAGAACAGACATACTACGTCTACTACAGTCTATGGATTAAGCTGATGTTTAGATAATCTTTTGTTTTCCCTCTGGAATAAAGTAAGTCTGTGTTTCTCTCCCAAATAGTATCCCAGAAGTTCTTCTTAAGTAGACTGAATCTTACGAAGAAATTGAGCAAGTAAAGAGGAAATCGAGTAAATGAAATTTCCTACAGAAAATTCCATCTGCTAAATAATTATTTGTCATAAACTCTGGAGGAGTAAATTAACCTAACGTGGTACTCATCACTCTTCACTTATAACCAGTCTCTTTTTATAGCTAAGGATACAGTCTGATGGCAACTTTTAGTTATTCACATATTATTTGTGAGTTTTATCCATACAAAATTTGCTGGTAATCTGCTCTCCCCACAGTTATTTTTTTTTATTGCTGACAATTGAAAGAGGAGTATAATTGAATTCACTTTATAATATATTGCTTTTTTATAAGGAATATATAACTCTAAATAAATTGATTTATTCAGAACTTGGCTTGAATATCCTAGGTTGAAGTTATCCTTCTAAATAGTATTGTAAAAAATCCTAGATTTGGAGAGTCAGGCATACCATGACTCAAATTTGGCCTCACTACGAGGGTTCTATTTTAGTTGCCTTCTATCTAATTTGATCATCTATAAAATGAAATAATATTCATACAGTAATTAGGAGGACTAAATGACATCAAGCCTGAAATAACTAAAACCATTCTTGGTAAATGTTTTTTTTCTCTTCCACCCTAGAAACCAAGTCTAACAGTACATATTAGCAGTTGAACATGTACAAAAGGTAGGGAAGAAAGAAACCAAGGTTAGATAAATCTCCCTACGGTCTCCACTGCATGATCACATTTCTGCTGAGCCTTGGACTCTGTCGGAGACACCTAAGTATTAAACATAATAAATAACATAGCATAATAATTAACCTAAAAGGAATGGTGTGTGGTCAAGAAAGAACAGTATCCTCCAGGTCTGGACCAGAGGAGAAGGCTCCCGCAACACAGGTCCTCTGTACAGCCAACCTTGAGACATCACTGACAGACATGTCCCTTTGCTCAGTATGCCTTGTGAATGGGTCAGATGCAGAGCACTGAGCTACATAAGAGAGACATAGCAATGAACAAGACAGTCCTTGCACTCAAAAATGCTCATTGTCTGTTTGGGGAACCAGAAAGTAAACCTGCAATTCAAACTTGGTATAGTAATAGCTAGCTGAGAAGTAAGTACTGAGTGTCATGGTGAAGAATTTCTCAGAGGAAGCAGTAGACAAGCTGTGACTAAAGAATAGAAACGATCCTAAGGCTACCAATGCCTATATATACCTGAGGAAATCGGCTACTTTGTTTTCTGTATAACTTGACTCCACATTTCTGCTCTTGTCATAGCTTCTCTCTCTCTCTTGTTTTTATGCTGAGTATAATCTTAACTTTAGTCCACAACCAGTTTATTTACTTTCCCAAGGTTTCTTAGATACATATAAAATTAGTTACTAATAGCTAGTTATTTAGCTGAATGCCCTAGAAGTCACTAGTTCCTGAATCAGTTGCACATTGCATCTAATGTAGGCTGTAGAAATTGCTCTCATAGTGAAGTAATATGATGTTAATAAAGCATGTCCTTGTTTTTTGTTTGTTTTCTTTTTTAGTGCATTCAAAGTTGATATTTGATAATACCCAGTTCAATGGATTCAGATGACAGGTTTCAAAATGCGATTTTAAAATGGCTAAAAATATATACACCTTTATCTTGTAAAGCTCATATAATTTGTACTTGTATAAATAAACTGGGAACATGTTTCTTGCCTGGAGTCTTTTTGATGTCACTTATAGAAACCTAACTCAAATTAGCTTAAACTGAATCAACGAGAATTTATCAAATTATCAGATATGGGTGGATCCAGGTCTTCAAACGTTGCATTGGTGCTCCTTCTCTCTCTCTCTGTCTCTCTCTCTCTCTCTCTCCCTTCCTCCCTCCCTTCCTTCATTCATCTCTTGGTTCTGCTTTCTCTTTGAACATTATGGCAAAAATAATCCCCAACAAATCAACTACAAACATGTTAAAGTTATAATAGAGACAAGTCAGGGCTTCTTTACTAACAAATTCTGCAAAACTCCTGAAGATGCCTCTGATGGGCTAAATTTGGGTCATGTGACCATCTACAAACTATCACAAGAGCAGAGAGGGGGTACTCTACTTGGCCAGATTGAGTTACATGCCTGTCTTTGTGGCAGAGGAGACACCTGCTTGTAGCCAACATCTTCAACAGGCTGAAAGGGACAATTGCTGAAAGAAAAAGATACTGGGAAGACAACATAACAGCTATTTATTATAACATAAAATGATTAACTGTGATACATTTTTTAGCTAGGTCAGGAGAGCATTTCTGTATGTCAGGCCTTATTGCTAGTTCACCTTGCAATAGTGCTACCTCTGCTAAAGAATGAGTGAGAATTATCTACAGACCCTGCCTGTATTTACAATCATATTCCAGCTCAAAGGGAATGAGCCCCTCGAAAGTTAAACTTAAGCCCCAGACTCAGACTGAAATAGGAGTTTTTAACACAGAAAATTCAGAGTAGTTTTACCTGGGATGACATCTCTATGAAACACATATGAATGTCCAAAGGAGATAAGAGGCAAGTTATGTCTTCATACTTCACATTTAATACTTCAAATACAGAAACTTCTTAACTGGTCACAAAAACATGCAATAACAAGGCCTAGAAGGGGACATTTCATTTTAAGGGAATTGTGGGGCAATTAAAAAGTTCCAAACTGTGCAATAGAGATTTACAGCATACAAATGCAGTAAAAAGTTAGGAAAGTATGAATTATTTAGTGGACAGAAAAAGAGAAAGTGATTTCTTCATTTTTTCTTTGATTCCCCCAGGGCCATGTAATAGTTTAATTGCAAAGAGATGCTTTAAGCAACCATCAAAAAACATTAAACTGCTCTGTGATAAGAATTGTGGTAGGGGCTGAAGACAGGACAATAAATGAGGCATGGTCTTGGTCTCAAGAAAGTCACAGTTTTTTGTGGAAAAAAGCGCCTTCAGCAGACAATTAAAATACAATATTCTACAATAAATGTCTGTGGAAGATTCTATTAGAACATATAATAATTTAAGAAGTCACACCTGCAACTCTGCCAATAAATATATTCCTCTATATTGCCTGAAATTCCACCATTAGAAGTTGATCCATCTGAGTTGGAAGATATCTTTTTAAAATTTCAAATAGCTCTGATAAGAATATCATCTTAATCGGGATTGGTAGTTTTTCTTACTTAGTGTGAATTCCCCTCCAACAAGCACCTCCAATCAGTAAACTCAGGAAATGGTGGTGGCTTGGGGCTTGAAGAGCAAGGGTAATAGACGAAGAGAATATTGGCTATGTGGGAGTGGGGAACCTCCAAAGCCAGACTTCCTCTAAGAGACCAATTAAGACTCAGGCCAGCCCAGCATAGCTGTTTCCTCCTTCAATGCATGGATGCGCTGCATTGAAGAACACTTGATGTTGTAGAATGGACAAATGAGTCACTGATTCTATTATTTGGGTGGCAATGCCCTCATCAGGAAGAACTGAATAAACTCCAACTGCACATCTTCTGTCTCCCCTGCCAAGAGACCAGGTATTTGTGTCTTCAAGATCTAGAGGGAAGTTGCCAGGTAAAAACAAACCCAGGCAGACAATGACTAATCAGGCCTATGCGCACCCACTGACACAATTGAGCTGAATTTGTTTGGATTTGTCTACAAAGGCCAGGAGCTATCCTGGGGAGAACTTGAATATCCTCAGGGCCTGTGAATGGGATGAGACTTGCAGATTCTGAGAGGGTTGTGGGAATCTTAAATCACATCTGAGAAGTCTTTATAGGCCTGGGCAAGGACAACAAGAGTGAAGCAGCCCAGACTGGGGATCAGATCCTTCTCATATCTTCTCCATCTGTGTAAACACCACACTTTCCATCCCGCAGCATGAAGAAAAGGAAAGGAGTCACGAACAGCGAGTGTAGAAGACATCTCCCCAATCTTCATGGAGAAGGATAAGCCAGATTTGATTTTGATGGAGAAATATAGCAGTACTTGTACACTGGATGGTGTGTAAGAGTCTATTGCCTATTAAAGAACTAGCTAGAAGTTATCTTTTCAGTGGAAGAAAATGCAAGATAAAAAGAGAAGATATTTAGAAAAAGGCAGAACACACATGGTAGTTAATTCCCCAAAGTATGTTGTAAAATAATATTAAGTGTTTAGAAATGGTCATTTGACCTAATATGGCCAAGGATAGGAGGCATGCTGAAAATTTCTGGGAAAGGATTTCTCACTCCTAAGATATATTATACATATATATATATATATAAAAGTGGTCCTTCTTCCTCTGGACATTGTATGTCTAGATGGGACTGCCAGAACTGCTACAGCCATATTGCTATCAGCACAACGAGGCAGTCAACACATGAAGAGGCATAGCTAAGAGACTGGCTGACAAGTGGAGCTGGAACTCTGAGATGGCACACACAGATCCATCATTCTTGTTACATAAGTTTCAATATTGCTTAAGCCAGTGTTCCGTCATTGCTTCCAAGAGCATTTGCTATGCAAAGTATGACTGTTTTGGTGTGTTCTCTCCATGCTAACCACAGTTGGTGCCTTAAGCTTCAACAAGAACAGTGGATCACTGTATTGTGTAATGGCCCCTCTTTTCCCCAGTCCTACCTATTTTCTATCGTATACCAAAGTGCTGTCACCCCCAAACAACCCCATCAGACTGTATCTTTGCTTAAACACAGCTACAGGCTTCCTATTTCCTATCGGGGCCAACTCTCTTCCATGGCAGACGAGGCCCTTATGCACTGGGCTTCACCTCCGATCCTGTCATCTCCATGCCCTGCACCCGGAACATGGGCCATTCTGGCCTTCCCTGTTTCCCGTCACAGTAGCTCTTTGTGTCTCTTGGACCATTTGTGGAAGGACTGTGCTGTCTGAAGTGCCCTGTCTCATCTATTCTACCTGCATAGAAAAGTAGACCTTTCTATCTATACTTGTCTCTGGGAA
Organism: Cacajao melanocephalus; assembly: GCA_963573385.1. Classification (NCBI taxonomy): domain Eukaryota; kingdom Metazoa; phylum Chordata; class Mammalia; order Primates; family Pitheciidae; genus Cacajao; species Cacajao melanocephalus. Next base: position 45,455 of record CAUYLG010021491.1, on the reverse strand, counting down.
GCTGTTTCCTGACTTCCTGTTTTCTGTGTGTTTCCTAGCACCTGTGTCATATCTTCCAGGACCTTAAAATATCTGTTTATATGCACCAGTCCTCCCCATTAGCCTGTGCACCTATGATGGTTAATTTTATGTGTCAACTTGACTGAGCTAAGGAATGCCCAGGTGGCTGGTAAAACATCATTTCTGGGTATCTCTGTGACAGTGTTTCTAGAATAGATGAGCATTTGAATGAGTGGACTGAATAAAGATTATCTGCCCTCACCTATGTTGTCAGGCATCATCTAGACCACTGAGGGCCCTCATAGAACAAAAAGGCAGAGGGAGGACAAATTTGTTTCCCATTTCGGCCCAGACATTCCTCTTCTCCTACACTTAGCATCTATGCCCCGGTTCTTGGGCCTCTGGGCTTGGACCAGGATTTACATCATTGGTTTACCTGGTTCTCCAGCTTGCAGATGGCAGATAGTGGGAATTCTCGGCCTCCATGATTAAGTGGGCCAATTCCATAGTCGAATAAATTCATCACTTTTGATGGATGATAGTTAGGCAGATAGACAGATGGATAAATAGATGACAGATTAGATAGATGATAGATAGATAGATAGATAGATATCCCATTGGTTCTGTTTCTCTGGAGGACATTTACTAATACAGTGCCCTTGAGACCACCTCTGTAATCTCAGTTCTGGACTCACCCATAATAGGAACTTAGTGTTCCTGGAACAAATAAACGAATGAATGAACAACTGAGTGCAATCCGTGATTTCAGAAAGTTAGGAGCAAGTTCTATAATATCTAGAGTCCTTCTCCTGAGTGAGCAACTACTTCCCACACCTCTTAGGGTATCACAGCTAACCAGTCCACTAATGCTGTCAACCCACACAGTGGTTTATTCCACCACCGTAAGCTATATTCCTGATTACTGCTAATCCAAAGAATTGGATCACTCTGGTGGGCATGGTATTTTTCTACTATGTTTTAAGTGTAAATGCAAACAGCTGACTTCTAGTCACAACAAGGTTATTTACAATGGTTGCTTAACACGTGTGACATCATGTTAAGAAGTCTAAATTAGAAGCATGCTATGTAGTGATGCAGAAACCAAAACAATTATCTTATATATTTTTAATTAACTGGCTTCTACATATATTTATTTACCTATCAGACACAAAGCACATACATGTATTTTTAATATGAAGCATTTCCAAAGAAGAAAAATGTTGGTAGGAATTAAAATTTGGTCCTATTTTTACATAAAATGGTATAAATAGTAACATTTAGGCATGTTAGTAAGTCTGAATATATGTTAAAAGAGACAAAATAAATTTATATGGAAAGATATAACAAGCAAGAACATAGATTAATGTATCCAGGCACTCTACTGATGCAATTTTTATCAAGGGGTTTGCTTCAACTGCTTGCCAACAGGACACAAACCATGGCATCCCTGGTCTGCAAAGCCGCACTGGTCGCCAGCAGTGTGGGAAGTTGGCTGTAAATGAAGGTTTTCTAAGTGGCTGCTTATGATGCCATGCTGGTGGCATTAGCAACTGGGAAATACCAAGAGCTAAATGCTTCCCCTATTTCATTTTCTAAATTTCATAGCCCGATGGCAGTAGGGCTGCAGGCATTGTATTCTGAAAGGATTATTGCACTTCCTGAGAAGTTAAAGTCACTCAGCTTTTGCCCCCATGGCTTGGGACACCAACTGAGACATACTGCAATCACACAGCTGCAATAGACTGTCTCTTGTGGCTTCCTGCTTAATGATATTCCAAACATCCAATCTCCCTTCTATTATGTAGCCTCTTTGCCACCAACTCCCTTTTGCTTCTTTTAAGCCTTTTTTCATGTTTGTATTTACCTTATTTATCTTACCTTCACACTTCCCTGACCTGATTACCCTTAGACATAATCGTCTCTGGTTCTCCTTTATGTATCAGTGGCTGCCGCTTGATATTATGGTGTTATTTTAATATCATAATGAAAAATGATAAAGGCCAATCAATTACTTTGTATTATCCATTGTGCTCCATTGGGATTGATTTTCCTCTATGTAATCATGTTTGCAGCCATAAAAACAAAGATTAAAAAGGGTTTTCTCTCTATTTTTCATATTCAGAAGAGTTGTATTAACTCTGCCTCATAATGTTGCCTCTAAGAGAGCTAAAGCTCATCTAGAGAAACGGAGTCCCTGGGAGGTGGCTCGAGCAGTGGACAGGACCTAGGGCTAGTTCTAGAACGCTGGCCCATGCCTCAAGTATTCATTTTCCCTTCTGTTCTCTGGAAAAAAATTGGCATCACATTTACAATTTAATAAATGGCAATCCTGTGTTGGCTGCACATTTTTTCACATCAGAAGAGGTTCCCACATTGTCACTTTGCCTTCTCCTCACCACATAAACTGCTGAGACTCTCCTATGTCAAATAACTTAAGAAATGTACCGATAATGAATCTTTCCCAGTGTGGCTGTGCCATTCACTCACTGAAACTTCAGTTGCCTGCTGAGGCTCTCGGTCCTTGAGAATAAATATACATTAGATATAAGCAGAGTACATACAAACGCCAAGAAATAATACAAAGCAGGGTGAGCAGCTTGCAGGAGGAACCTGCAGAAGACTCCAGTCTCTCTACAGCAGGGAAATTCTCTTAGTGGAGAATCGGCTTCAAAAATGAGCTACAGAGACTAAATCCTCTAATCACTAGCTTTACATGCACTGAGATTGACAAGCTGGTGGGCAGCCCCAAATGGCAGCCCTAGGCATAAGAGAGAACACAGCTTCTCCATAGCCCAACTCGGCTGCCAGATCTGTGTTCCCTGCAATTCCCGTGGCCAATGGGTAGATGAACTGTTTGTCCTTTGCTTGGCGTAAAAACCCATACGGAAATCCAGCTTGTATGCAAGCTCTGCAAAGCTATGGTTTTATCTGACCTAACTTTTATCGTTCAAAAATGCTCCAGACTCTCTTTCCCTTCCCCTTGCTCAATGATTGACCCTTTCCTTGAAATAAGCAAATAGCATACATTACTGGGGCCTGGAACCAGGGATGAGGATCAGAGTGTGTGACATCAACATTCTCCTGTAGTATGCAGACACTTAAGGATCCTGGTAGAATTTCAGAGATTGTTTCCTGGATCTGGTGTGTCCCCTATGCAGCAATCCGGAGGCTCCCTGGTGCCTGGGTTCAGCTGGGGAGCTCTGCGGCCACTGGCCCCTGGTTCTCCCCTCTAGAGGCACATGAGATTTAGCTCTCAGGGCCCTTGGCTCTGGAAATTGCTACTTCTGTCAGTTATCACAGCTTTAGACTCAGTGTACGTTAGGGTGTGTTAGGACATGGCATGAATCTTATTTACTCCTGTTCTTATGAAAATGCGTGTAAGCGAAAAGAGTTACCTTTACCTATGTGTTTGGAAGGTGCTTCACAAAACTGTTCTGCCCAGCTCCCTCCCTGTGGATTCTGAGTTACACCTACCCCTTCCCAATTCCAGAGACTTTCTCTTTTGCAGCTGCGTCATCTAGGGGAGTCCCCCAGGTGCCACACTAGTGCCTGACAAGCAAATGAAGCCAGGAGGAAGCAAGAAAGGCCGCCACAAAGCCATCCCCTCTCACAACAAAGCCTTAAGCTCCTGCTTGCTCAGATGATTAAAACAAAGTCTCCAACTGCCTCCCACAGCACCCTCCCTTGGAGAGTTCAGGCTCAGAGCCACTGAGTAATTTTTATTGTATAACAAACAGTTGCTTAAATAGGTTGTTTGCAAATGGTCATTGTATCCCCCTCCCTGTCCACCTGCTACAAATCTCCCAGGGTGGGGGGCAGACCCTGGCAGCTGCTTTCCTGCCCACCCACCCCTCGACAGCCCTCATAAATGAGCTCCAGTATCAGCAGGACCAAGAGAGACCTGCAGCGTAGGAGTGGTCCGGCGACCTGGAACTTTGAAGAAAGCATTCCAAATGCTTTGTGGCATACTTAGCACTTTGAGAGTAGGGAAGCTGTGGGAATGGGGTCAGATTTCTTCCTCCGGGAAATTACTCAAATAGGTTTTAAAATTTATAGTCTGTGTTGTGATAATAAATAAAAATAAAATATACTCCCCCCAACTCAGAGTTTCTTTGGCTGCGGAAGTCCTCTGGGTTTGGCTCCCTCTACTGCTAGGCCGTTTTGACAGAAAACTGGAGAGTAGTTTTCCCTGAAGCTGCTCCAAGGCTTGGGCTTCTATTCCCAGTTGAATTTGCATTTCATCGGCTTGCTTCCTCCGAGCAGGCACCTTCCTTCTCTGCAGACCACCGCTGACCACCCTGACCTCCTTCCTCCACACCTCATGTTCATTCCCACTGTGGTTCCTTCTTTCCTTTGGTTTCTGTCCTGCTTAGCCAGAGAAGCCCCTCCCAAATCAAAAGCAGCTTGGCTAAACCACTGACAGCACACTGATGTCTAACAACAAAGCATTGCTCAAGGATCCTCACCCCATCTACCCTGTTGGTCCCAACTCCAGTGCCACTGCCCCCCATTCTAGCTCACATCTGTCTGCTGCATTACCCAAAAAGGTGACATGCAGAATTAAATTTAAACATTTAAAATCCAGGGTTCCAATTGCGAGTGCAGTTATATAATTACAACACTTAACCAAATAATAGAATAACATTGTTTAGGGTAAGGGTTTGGAGTTGCACTAATGAATGCTTTTTTCTGTTTTCTGAGAACAGTCTTGATATATTAAAGAGGAGACACTGTCAGTAATCACAGTACTTCTCAATGCATCTCGTGAATTGTGTCCAAATGTAAGAAAAGCAGACTAGTTTTGAAATATCAACATCTGCCCTAATTCACTTGCTTCTGCATGATGGTTCTAATTGCACTCAATATAACCTATTGTTGGATCCCCTTGGGGTCTTGGAAAAACTAGCAAAAACAGTGTGGAATGGATTCCATGTGTGAAATCTACAGGCATTTTTTTCCTTTGCCTTTTATTAAGTTAGAATTTATAACACTCCATGGCCCATATGAAAAGCATTTCAATTGATATCAGTGAAATTATCTCTTAAAACTAATCTCTCACATAAAAATTGAACTGGGTGAACTCTTCTTGTAAGAAGCTGACAGGTAAGGAATCTTCAGTGAGGTAACTTCAGTTTTGGAATATTCTTACATTAAATATATCATTTGGGAAAATAATTCAAGTCATTTATAAAAAGCGTTTTAAAGGTGCACGTATCCGAAGTCTTTTTTGGGTCGATATTAAATTTCACGTATTCTAAATCAGTGACCATTTGCAGGGCCCCTTTTCTAGCGCACAGCATTATATATATTCTTGGGATATTTGCCACATCCTCAGTGTTTTATTCTTATTACAACACTTCAAGCATCCTTATTATTTTGTTATTATTACAACACCCTAAGAGTTTTCTTTTTAGAATATTTTAGAATATTCTTGGGGTGTTGTAACGAGAATAAGATAATAAGGATGTCTCTGTAGGTTTAAAAAAACAGAAGCAGGTCTATTTCTCAAAACATATTTATCATTAGAGGGAAAATTACATACAATTATCTTCCTTAATAAAAGTTAATATTTGTAGTGCTTGAAATGTGCTAGGTACTATATTAAGCACCTTATGCATTATCTGTTTTCACCTGCATAACCGCGTTTTAAGTCGCATGACCCCCATTTTACAGATAAGGAAACTGAAAAGGTTAGGAATCATACTCAGCTAATATGTGGCAGAGGCAGAATTAAACACAGGTTAGTCTACATATCACAGAAGCATTACAACAGGAAGACCTAAAAGTGGCTTTTGCTGTTGATGACGGTTTTTAATGCAGGCAGAATTTAGTGACTGTAGAAGAGCTGATGTTTGAATATTGTTAGAGAAGATCCCAGAGGAAAAGTAGGGTCTACAAGGAAAGTAAACTTTTATTACTGTGTTGTTTCAGAAGACTTGGCAACACTAGTTACTCTCACAACTGCATGTATTGCTCTGTTACTTAATCAGTATTATACAGTGCCACTTAATCCTTTTTATGGCTTAGCTTGTCTTGTAATGTTGTACTGCTGATAAACCCATTCACAGGAATAATGTACCTTTAAAAACTCAACACTACGTTCTGTTTTTAAAGTAAGGATATGTCTATGTGGAAGTTTATTCTGTCCCAGCATTTATGACAACACTGACATGAAAAACAGGGTTACCCAGTAAAGAATTAGGAAACATGAAACCATTTTTAAACAAGTAGTTATTATACTGTCCTCTGAGATTCTGATTACAGTGCATGAATCCTCTTGAACCATGGGTTGAAAGTACCAGATTTAATTGTTATCATAATATATGTATCAAGTATGTATCAGCTAAAACCACAGTAAAAACTTAAAAGTAAGAAAAAAAGCACCTCAGTCCTGAAAACATACACCAATTTCTTTTTTTGACTAGTAAAGACAATATTTATTATAACCTTTCCTGTAAAAGCTTTTTGCAGTCAAATATGCATTCAGCTAGCAGTTTTAATTTTGCTAAAATAAGCATGCTTAAATGGAAGAATTTCTAACATCACATTATAGTGACAGCATCAGTCTGCTTCCTTTGAGAATCAATTAGCAGCCAAACAACTATACAGACTCTGTAATGATACAAGTCTGTGGTATTTCCCCAAATTACCTGGAGCAAGGTAAATGGCATGAGAGCTTTGGTCGCCAGGGAAAGCATGAAAGGATATACCACACAAGCATGAAGTTATTTAGGAAAAATCTGTAGGAAAAAGAAATGTGTCTGGGGCTACACGGCAGCTGTTTCAAATAATAAAATATCATTTGCATCTCTGCTGAGGGTTTTGGTTTTGTCGGCTGGTTGTGTCCCACACATTTTTCCTGAACTTACTGCTCATTTTTTTGAGCTTAGCCAGTTACAATTAAACCATCAAGTAGGTACATTTGTTTGCTTCGGGTGTATGAGAGACAGTAAAGCTTCATTTCAAACAGAGATACCCAAGAGGGAAGGGTTAGAAAGTGCTATGCAAAGCTGTGAAACACTGACTAGCAATTTAAATTGGAATCAGACAACTCTGCGTGAATAGGGAAAAAAACAAAAACAAAAACCAAAAAATAAGCCCTCCTATATACAGTGTGTGCAGTCGAGGGGCTGAGGACGGCAGAAAAAGTTTTATTTTTAGAAGCCTTTGCTAAATTCTTTATAAGCATCTCAATCTTTGTTAAAAAGAAACAGCAGATACGCACATTTCCTTAGGGGAGCTTTTTTTTTTCATATAAAATTTTAGTAGTTGGCTGCCTACAGTGAGGCTTTTTGTAACCGAATATACAAATTGTATTTTTTATGGTTCCTTATTTATAGTGAAACAACCATTTTAATAAAATGATTCACTTAGATTATTTTACTGCTTTTCATTACGGATCTTCATATTTCTTCATTTGTTTTCATCTTTCTCCTGGCTAAAATTAAAATGTTTGACTCTGCAATTAATCACAAATGAATTTGATTTTGGAGTATTTTGTTCTTTCAAAAGGATTTGCTAAAATATCTTTCTACAAATGTAGAAATCAAAATCAATACAAATCATTTGGCTACTTGTGGAAGTCACTCCTGAGCTGAGTTAAACGCTATTTAGAGCAAATATCTAGCATTTATTTATGGGGCAGGGGGAAGGACGAAGTAAACTTAGTATGAGAAAAAACAAACTGCCCTCTCTCTCTTTCAAATTATAGGCACAATATTGATACCCACCGAATGCATTTTTTTTTCCACAATGGTACAGTGTTTTGTTTTGTTGGAGGGACAGAGGTGGCTGTTGTTTTGCATTTAAAAATCATAATCTCAAGTCTATTCTATAAATGGCTTTTTCACGTGGTATGTGCCATAGTTTATCTTAAATCTTGAAGAACTATTGTATTCAATATCATGACTACTGTTAGAGAAAATTCTCAGGATTGTGCATCTGGACTCCAGTAAATCCAGTTTAAAGCAACAAGGCTTGCATTTGTGGAGATGAGTATGGTAAAATGTATCACATTATATGAATGCCTTTTACATGCCTCTTAGAAACCAAAGGGCATTTGGACAGCCAGCTGGACATTGTGGTCCCCTCTAAAAGATTGTATCAATATAAGGTAATGATTTCTCACATTATTTCAATAAGATCTAAATCAATGTTAAACAGAACTGATATTTTAATGTGAAATTAATCTACAATTTTAAGTTGGGGATGTTATTTAAACACTGAAAAATCTGAGAGCACAGTCTCTTTGTTTTGAATTTATCTTATTGCCAAAATGTCCCATACATCCAGTGCACCTAGAGATTCATAGATAAAATGAGAGATTTCAATTAGAAAATATGTGTGAAGATAAATGCTGCTTTTATATTAATTCAGATTCTCACAGAATGTGTTACAGCTTAAAATGTAAAAATATGCACACACAAACACATGCATACACAGGTCTCTCCTCTACTGAGTTGATGTTCCTTTGCTGAGTTAATGTTCCTTCTCAGAAAATATATACTTTGAATAAGATGGATTAAATATGTTGGTTAAATTTTAGAATGTAATAAAATGATTACATTAAAAATAACCATATTTAAGGGAAAAATAGCTAAGTTGGGCTAATTTATTATTATTACTCATTGCATTTAAAGAAACTTGGACCAGAGATCAAAGTGCATTTTGATTTGTTTGAAAATTGTAAATGACCCATTCCCAGTTTTCCAATCCCATAAAGTCAGAATGCAGTCTGTGAGTACTCTCTGCTCTAATCAAGAAGGAAGGGGCTTTGGCTTCAAATGTCAATGCTGTAAACATGTTAAATCTGGAAAATATTTTCTAAGCAAGCAACCATGTGTAAAATTTACCGAACTTGTCATGAAAGGGCTGCAGCTGCAAACCTGGAAACTTCTCACTTCCATGAAGACTCCAGATGTTGGGACAGGGAATAGAGGTTTTCAGCTTGGCTCCCCAGCTGTTGCACCTTAGAGCCTTGCATGCTGCCGTCTTCTCAGTGTTTCACCAGGTAAAGATGCAGTGACCATTTAATACCTTGAAAGAAAATCTTGGGCTTACTTCGGAAGGTGCTCCATGTAATTTATTATAACACCAACCCAAACATTCAATAGTAAATTAAGGTTTGTAATCTGTCCAGCCACTTTGCTAAAACAAGTTAATTTAACAAAAGCTTCCGTAATACAGAGGGAAAATAGAGGCTAATGCTAAAATTAAGCAATCGTCATATGCTACTGCCAATAAGGATTCCCATTAAATTACACTTATGCATCATTTTATGAAAACTTTTTAAAAACCATGTTTGCTGCTTATGGCTAAAAACGTCTTGGGATAAATTTGAAACTTTGCTTTACTACAGAAATATAAAATCTACTAGATATCATTATAAACAAAGACAATTTGATGAATTTTTAAAAATTACTAACACTACTGTTAACACCACTAACATTATACATAATATTTACAATATGCAATCTTCTTTTATAATGTGAAGTGTTTTTAAAATGAAATCTGCACTTAAATGCCAATATCCTCTCCTTCTGCCTTCTCACTTTATGACACTAACATAGGATCTCATTCACCAAGCCAATTGAAATTTTAATAAAAGAAAGCAGGAGTTTCTAATAAACTCCTGCAGTGAGCTGATAATACCAAACATCTTTAGCAGCATGGTGTTTTTTTATTATTATTTTAGCTGTATATTAATATGCTAGTATTTGTAAACTCCCCAGTGCCACTAGATTTATTTCAGAAGCCATCACTACATCCTTCTATTGCGAAAAGTTTATCTGACAAAGGAAAATTCTTTTTTGGTGGTTTTCCACCCAACAACTACTTGACAGGAAAATATATAGACAAATGTATCATGACTACACGTCTAGTCACGAAAGGGCTCTAGCAATTGATTTTACTTATTGTGGTACCAGTCGTAGCTAGGAAAACAGGCATAATCCACAACTGCAGTAGAGGCATGATTTGGGCTTCTGTTGGGACTTCAGCATGATATACTGACATATACCTCTCACCACTATACCTGCTTGCTAACTTTACCTTTTATTCCATCCCCTCAACACCCCTACCCTCTAGATTCCCCACCCCAACTTTCCAACTAAAGGACTACCACTCTTCTCTCTAAGCAATAGGGACTGTGGCTGCATAGCTTTCACTTAAAAATAATACACAAGGATCCATGTTCACCATGTAGTTTGGAGTGTGCAATTCAAATAAACCCATGGGGTATATTCTTTCATGGCCCTGGGTATGATGTGGAACTGCTACTGTCACTTGTCAGTGAACTTTAACATGCATCGTATGTAATAAGCCTTAACATTTAGACTGTGTTTATTATGCAGCAGGTGCTGTTCTAGACACTTACATATGTGAACCAACTAGATCCTTGCTACAGCTCTGTGTGGCAGATACTATTATTATCCCCACTTTACGTATACTAAAACTATGATTCAGGATAGTAACTTGCCAATGTCATGCAGCTAGAAATGGTTGTACCAGTTGCAAACTCAAGTTCTCTAGTTGGAGTTGGGCTATTCATCACTCTGCCTCTGTAAACATTGTTAGATTAAGACTGAAACTGTCTGAGCAACTAGTCTTCATTGGGGCTGCTCCTCTGGAGGACACCCGTTCCACTATTTCTTCACCGCTTATGCTTTGAGTAAGCAGGACACCTCTGGTTTTCTTAATCTTAGATTCAGCAAGGAAAACAAATCCTGTCATCCTTCATCAATACTGCACCTTCCAATCTAATTTGGCAAAAACAGTCAAGAAACATTTTTTGCTGGTATTCTGGACACAAAGTTAAAAGGAAGGCAAGAACAACCCAAGCTGTTCTGGCCCTTCCTAACCTTTGTGAGCCTTAGGACAAAGCTCAAAAGATGCTTGACTTGACAAGTAGGAGACTCTGACACAAAACTTTTTAAAAGCACCCTTTCTGCCAGGCAGACAGAGCCAGGATACAAGGCGTGGTGAAAACACTGCCATTTGCAGTAAGCATCCTACACATATATCACTTTAACCATGATGAACCCTGTGGTCAGACCCAGAGAGCCCTGATGGCAAGAGTGCACATTTTAGGAAAGAAGAACTTTGCTTCTTTCAGAGCCCAGATATGGAATCAGCTCAACAAGGCGGTGGCAGCAGTCGGGGCTGAAGTTGGGAGACAGTTTAAGCAGATGTACAAGATGCATCAACACTGACCCAAAAAACCACAAGTTTACTTTATTCTCCAAATTTCCCATCTTCATCTTAAGTCCAAGTATTGGTTTTGAGTAGGCAGCCATACAGGGCAGTACCATTCTGTATCGGGAATTGCGGTTTAGATGAGCTGACATTAATTAGATTACTGTCCAGTATAGCTCACAGTATTCAGTGACATATTGTCCACTAGGTGTTTGGGAACTGCTTTCAACAGGCAGACCACTAGAAGCTATAGGCACATTTGAAAAAAAAAAAAAAAGTAGCATTTGGTGATAGAAATACCATATATCTTTGTTTAGAAGTAGTGGCTTCTATTAAATTTAATTACTTCCCCTGTGGTTTTAAATCAAGGGCAGCGTCTGTTAAATTTAATTACTTTCCCCTGCGGTTTACATGGCAAAGGTGTCATTGCTACTTTCAGAGTGCTTCTGGCCAAAGTGAAAGCTTGGATATGATTTGCTCCATTATACCAATGCCTTCCTTCATAATTTTGCCTTTTCCCTCTCTCCAATAGCACATTTATATGGACATTTTATTCATGAAATCTTCCCTCAGTATCTTGAAAATTATTCAATTAGTAGCATGTGATTGACAGCTGAAATCTGAAGAAAAAAAGCAATTTTGATAAATTGCAACACGAAGATACTCTGGATTTATTTCACAACTTTACTGTGCAAATGTTTATGTAGCACACCAGCACTTTAGAGGTCTTATGCATATTCTACATAAAGGTGCACTTTCTTAAATTTTCTGAATGGCGTAGTTATTATCACTTTGATTTTATTAGTTACGTGCCCAAGCTAACAATTTTTACTACTAATTATGTTGACACCAATTCCGATTGCTCTTCTGCCCCCTAACTGTCAAAGTTCACATTCAAGTGTAGCTACCTAACAACGTTTCCCTTTACTGATTTGTCATTGGAATGTATTCACAGAAGCAGATTCCTAAAAGTTGGCTTCTCTCAAGATGAAATGGATCTTCATTAACATTCTGAAAATGAAACGCAGCTTCATAAAAAAAATAAGGCAGCTTTCAAACCATTTTAGAATTTCAGAGAAATTTTGCATTATCTTTCCCATGATTCTATGCTGATGTCAGGCTGTATTTCAACTGAAATGACAATGAAATCATTTCAATTCCATGCAATGTGCAAAAAAACAGTCAATTTTTCACTTGGCAAGCTGAAGTCTAAAGTAATTAAGCACTGCTGTGTGGGAGGCAGCTTCCTGCTCTGAAGTCAGCCTGAGATAATTACCATATTAAAGTCAAAACATCATGTGCCGCGCTGATAGATAGATGGATGGAGAGATTGGGCATCTATTAAATGATCCATTTTGTTATGCTTCCTGGGAAATGTGCCATTGATGCCAATTAAGAAATATATATTCCAAGAGAGTATTTCTAAGTGGAAAAACTTCTATCCGGTAAATTGAATTTATTATTTACTGATCATGAAGTACTTAAAGTCATAAAATCTAGATAGAGAGCAACCTATGAGGAGAATTACATGCTCTGACTCGGTTTACAAACCCCTCATTACCTAATTGCCATGTTAGCATAAAGTTCTTCATAACATTTCTAACCAAGGTACTAAGTTATTTCTGTCATGAAAACTCTGGTTGGAATAATAAATGTGATATTGCAGATAAAATGTAAGCATTGAGAAATTTCAAAGCCACAAACAGGTTAAAGTAAAAAAATTTATTTTTGTGTGTTTAAAAAAAGGTAAATGCACACTGCCATGTGTGTACCTATGCAACAATCTTGCATGTTCTTCACATGTACCCCAAAACCTAAAATGCAATTAAAAAAAAGTAAATGAAATACACTTCAAAGAATCTTTCTTAGATATAAAAAAAGGAAATGATCCCCCAAATATCAAAGTTGGATAAGTAATTTAGCCACACAATTTAGTTGAAAGTACTGTGGCAAGATGAAATTATGCTAAAACATTCCTAGCAACCTCATTTATTAAAAGTTGATAATTTATTAATATTCTTTGTCTTGTCACCAAGCATATAGTATTATTTATGCTCACATAAAGATACCTGGTTAAGAATAAACTAATGAAACAATTTGGTCTGTGGTTTAAGTAAAACAGTTTATTTTAGTGTAAATATTAGTAAAAAAAAATAATATATTGGCTCTGCAAAAGAAGAGGGCATCTCCAAGTCAGGTTATTTTTATTTGAGTAAAGAAGAAGAGGCACCTCTATGTCTGCAGTGAAGGTTATGTTTGATCTTCTCTAACAACTTTCTATGGGATTTATTCGCCACTATTTCCCCTAACTTACTGATACCATAAAAAATGGGGAACTAAGCAATATCCCTTTAAAATCAGAAACAATAACTTCTGAGGATGAAAACTAATATTTTTCTTGTTGACAAAAAGAAGTAGCTTTTAAAATATAAAAATCTTCACTTATAAAGATTAAATGATAATTAGTTTCTCAAGGAGGTAATCTAGAGAATCAATAGGCTGCCTTAATATCATATTCCATCCATGCCCTCTGGCACATCACTTGATCAGGGGTCCCAGTGAGTCAGGCAGTCATTTGAGCCTGGCTGGCATTGCTAAATTCCAGATTGTTCTGAAAGACAGTCTTAGTCAGGCCTTTTGTTTTGTGTATGTTTCAAGAGAAATCACAAAATGAATGCAATTTTAAATTACCTTGCGTAGGAGAAAAAGAAAAATAATGCTTGTCTCTGTGACCTGGGATTCAACAGAGAAGTTCACTTTTTCCATTTCTAACAATACCATTTTCTTGTAGATGAACAGAGAAATAGAGAAAAAAATAATCATAATGGTGAGTAGGAAGGAAGCAATATTTTCTTTGATATGCTGTGTGATATAGATACAGATATACTCACACGTGCACACACACAGTAAAAGCTTTCCATTTTAAGCCCGGGAGAAAATCATCTAATTAATACTTTTGTTTTATTTTGTTCTTCACAGGAGTTAACACTTCCTAGTGGTGGACCACGAAATTTTATGTTGTTCCTACTTTGCTTGATATTTTCAAAAATAGAGATATACTGCTTTCATAGTTGGAAAAATAAACTCCAATTTCAAAACATTTCTAAAAATTCAGTAAGAAATATTTAGTCATTTTATAACACATTCCCGAACAAAATGAAGCTGGGAGACCCCAGGGTGGGAAAGACTGCTTTGTAATAGCTGATCCTGATTACAAAAAAGAAGGAGGCATGCAAAAAAATATCATCAGTGTCAGCCAGCCTTCCAGAGTGTGAAACCAGCCCAGACCAACTGAAGAGCACTAATAATCTCAACTCTGGGGTGCATTTGGTCACTTGTGTTCCATTCTGTAGATAGAAATCAGCAACTGGATTTAGAATTGACTACATGGTGGGCATTTGGTTTGATGACTAGAGCTCTGGTCTGGGAGCAAGAAGATCTAGTTTTCTGTCTCTGCCTGTGTCACTGACTCACTTTGTGAATTGGTACAGTTTAGAATTTCATTCTTCCCTTTTTCTCCATCTGTAAAATGGAAGCACTAATATGCCCAGCAGGACCCTTTAGCAAAGCAGAAGAATTAGCAAATAGTCGGAGAAGACTACTGTACATTCAGAGCATGATTACTTTGGGGAGAATTTCAGTTCTTCGTTGTGAATGTTGGCATCATTTTCAGCTGCCCAAATCCAGGTGCCATTTAGAGAATTCGACTTCAAACACTGCATTTATTTTCTGCCCTTTAAATGTCCATGGTGTTGAGGTTTTTCTCACCATATTAACTGCAACAGTGAAATTAGATTGTTCAGCTTCAGTTTATAGTCCATTTCATTCTTTAATTTCTGTGTTGAGAGATGATGAGTTTTGGTCTGCGCTCACAGTGTTTCACAAAAATAACAGATAAAATAGGCTTGTATTTGAAACATTTAAACTTCATAAAAAATCTGGCTTTACCTATTGCACTGTGGAATAGTGTGGATATAAACAGCATAATAATTTATGTGAAAACTGTTTCTTTTCTAAGAGCCTCCCCAAATCTCATCCCCACCCCCAACACACTTTTGTATAACTAAAACTGACTTTAAGCTACCTGCCAATGTCTGTTTTGATATATTTTGATTATGTATTGGAGATCACATTTTTAAGATAGTTCTCCTAACATGCCAAGAAATGAAATGGATTAATTCTATCTCAAACTCCTAAATCAAATAAACAAGACATCAATGCATGTAACCTTTCATTCACACTTCATCCACCACCTCATTCTTTACTCTCTTACAATTCACCCATGGTAATCTTCCTTCTCTCAACAAATGTCATATTCAGTAACTCAATCATACATCTTAATCAAAAGCAATAAGTGTAGCACCCGACATGAAAGAACACCTACGTAAACATAGTCTTTTGTGCCTTCAAGTCTCTCTCACACTGACACTGTTAACACAAGACAGCACTTCTCATCACTGGAAACACACCCCTGAATTTATTAAGTGCTCAACACTTTCTCTGGAAATGCTGGAATGACAGCTAGCAGCAGTGTCATCTGATTTTAAAGGAAACTGGCACTAAAAAAGTTTAGATTTCAGAATTAAGAGGAGATAAGAGAGTGCGTCTTTTATTACTAAAATCATTCCCCCAAGTTACTAGACCAATTACCTGACCCTTAAATATTATTTTTATGTGTAATTTGTCTAATTGCTCCTGGCAACTAGGGCAATAAAAATGGAATCTCTTCTGTCTTCAAATTTCAAACCAAGGCAGAGAAACTAGATTTTCTGATGGAATGTGCTAACGGATTTTTATCCAATGGAGTTTCCTGTCATTTTCGTCAGTGTCATCATCATCACCTTGGAGAGTTTAATTATTTTCACTGTGTGCCTGGATAGAGTAAGAAATACAGCCACTCTCTTCTCTCTCATACTTTTACGACTTCATTTGCTTCCTAACGTTGTACTAATATTACCCCGGTTTGACCTTAATATTTAAGAAGGTACTGATAGAGGAATGAAGACTAGTATTTCTTGACCCCCTTAGTACAAAGCAGATACATTGCTAGATGCCTTCACATAGTTTATGTCAATTAATTCTCACAACACTGTTAGGCCAGTATTATCTCTTTCCGTTTGTACAGTGAAGAAAACTGAGACTCAGAGTTAAGCAAGCTACATCACAAACTAGGAAATGAGAGTGCCAGGCTGAATTACATATAGTGGGCTCTCAGTAAATATTTGTCAGCAAACATATGAATCCATATCTAAATATGCTCTACTTGATGCCAGACTGAGATTCTCTAAGTATAGGATTTAGAAAAACAGGATTTTAAACTCTAAGCTGCTCAGGTCTATGTGTTTTAGTTTCAGCACACAGGGTCACACCAAATTATCTTCCATAAGCTAAAAGTTGGATGCTATTTATCCCCATTGTACAGACAAGGAAATTGAGATTAAGAGAAATTATGTTCATATAGCTAGTAAATGTCAGTACCAGCGTCATACTTAGGCTATCTCTTAGACTCATATTTGAAAACAAACGAGGAAAAATAGACAGAATACTATTAACCAATAACTCTGCCATTGGAAAGAAAAGTAATGTTTGAAATGATTCTGTATAATTTTTTTCCAGTCTGTGTCTCTCATGTTGGAGACTATTGACGAGCATACATGCTGAATGCGGTCGGAAGATTTCGGTTCTAATCTTGGTTTTGCTACTTATTACCGTGACTCAGTTTTCTTACATAACAAATGGGGATTCAATGATCTACTTTCTTTTTGGCTTACCAATGAATTTCTTGCATTAGTATCTGGAATATAGCAAGTCCTTAATGAGTATTTGTTGAAGAAATAAACGACATGGATACCTCACGGGCAGTCACATAAAAGTGCTTGATACATGTGAAGTTCTGCGTAGATTTGAGGAACGATAACTGCAATTCTCTAGCTCTGGTTCCCCCACCTCCACCCCTATTTATAGAAAGAAGCTCCGTTTTTAAGTTGCTTAACGCTGTACATTTGTGTAACTTATCTATTAATAGTTCATTTGGGTTGATTTTTACACTAGTCCTTGCTACACTTTAATCCAATAATGGTCTTCACAAAGATTTAGGTCAAGGGTTAGCAAATTTTTTCTGTAAAGAGCCCGATGGTAAATATTTTAGTCTTGTGAGTCATATAGTCTCTGTCAAAACTACTCAACTCTGCTGTTGTTGCACAAAATTAGCCACACAGCACGTAAGTGAATAATCTTAGCTGCGTACCAACAAAACTTTATAAATGGCAGGCGAATCTGGCCCACAGGCTGCATAGTTTTCCAAGCCCTGATCTAGTATGCCAATGACCACCAGAGACTGGCATTCCTTCATAGTCATTATGTTATTTCAAGTGCTTTGTACGTAATAACTGCATGATGCTACTTTGCTGAACTAAAATAACTCTTTTTAGTTGAGCTAGGTGCTATATCATGCATCCTAGAGAATAGAAAGTAAAAGAAGATGGTGGACTCAATAGCATACCCATTTGAGAGGAGTTTACCAAGCACACACCCAGGAGGGCTAATTGGTCCATTGTAGTCTGTTGACAGTGCTAACACCCAGCAATAGAAGGTGTTATTCCTTTTGAGTTTGTGGGCACATTCCTTAATGTGAAACATATTCAAGTTTCTGCAGTAATGAACTATGAGCTATAATATCACACCAATGACAAAATGAAAAGAAGGATACATGAGTGATCCTGGTCAAGTCAATCATATCAAGGAAAGCTTTTATCAGGAGCTGGTTTTCAAGAGACAGCAAAACAGTAGAGGTGGAAAGAAAAGAAAAGGCATCCCAGGTGGGATGAAAAACACATACATTGCATAGAACCAAGCAAGTAAAAGGCAAGTTGATTAGCTCACATGAAACAATCATATTAGTGAATAACAAGAAACAACATCAAAGACTTGCACAAGACCTTGTTCACTCAGTCACTCTTACTGCTGTACAAATTATTAACTTGAGAATGGGAACTGCAGTGCAGCCAAAAGTACTCAAAAATGACTCCCATGGAAAGATATGATTTGAGGTAATGGGTCCAACTACGTATCTCTGCCGGAAATGAATTTTATTACGCAACAGGTAGTCGATTAATAGCAACGAATGAGTTAAACTCATAAAGAACATTCATGTTGTTAAACAATAGCTTTAGACAACCAAAATTCCTTAAGCAGAATTCTGTGTAAGCAGAGGAATAGCCCAAGTATAAGACTCAAGCACAACAAGGATTTCCTAGACCAGCCAGCGATACTGAATTACTTGTATTCCATAGTCCACACTGGCTGGTCACGTGGCTGCCCCTTGTATAGTCTCGAACTGACAGTACTTGTAACAGGCAATACTATCAAAATGCAGCTGGCTTCAGTAGGCAGGTAACATTCAGTAGCCAAATCTCTTTTGTTTCCTTTTATTGAAAGAAACGTTCATTTTACAGCATATGGGAAAATAGCAAACCCACATGCTGCCTATGTGGAAAAGCCTCATGTTTGCCCTGGGGTTAGAGTTTTGCCCTTTCCTCATGAAAAGCTATTCTCACTGCTGGGAATACTCAAATGTCTCTCAGGTCAAGGCAATACATAGGGCTCAGAGATGGGGACTCTCTTTACCATTCATCCTTGTAAAACAAGTGTTAGGGTAGGAGGTGGGAAGAGACCTTGGATCCCAAATTCATTTAAGAATTTATTAGTTAAAAGAGAACTTTGGTTTCTGGGGACTGCCTTGCGAAATACACCTTTCATTTTCCTAGCAACCCAAGTTGGCTCTATTTCTAGTTTTGTGGAGTCTCTGACTTTGGCTAATTCAAACTGTAAAATGAAGAAAGCCTTTATCTGTTGAAATTAAAATCTAAAAACAAAGCAAAGAAACAAAAACAAATGGACAATAGCAAGCCATAGAATTTTATATAGCAATGAATTATCTCCAAGATTCTCTGTGGTCCCATAATCTACCACACATACTGCAGCTTTAAAAACCAAAGTAACCCATTATCTAGAATGCTTGAACAAGTAGATTGAAAACACTTCTCAGACTGGCATTAATTACAATTAGTAAATTGCTTCGTTTCTTCAGAAACACCAGCCTTTTACTGGCCTTTTACTGGAAGTCTGTGATGGAATTTCTTTTTGCTGGGAAACAGAGAAGCAAGTGCTTCAACTGGACAAGGACACCAAGAGGAAGCATCGAGTCTCTCATCTCTCATACAAGATCTGCAGCGTGCATTCTTGAAGACAGAGTGACATCTAAAGGGATTTGGAAATAGCCAGGGCTGCTATATGGCAGCCAGACTGACAAAGTCAAGGGCATGTCATATTTTGGAAAACTGATGAGTTTTCAGGTTTCCTGTGCTTGATTGTCCCAAGTAACCATGAAAAGAGGATCAAATTCCGATTTTAATGACATGCTTCAGGGTGCCCTCAGGACAACTGCCATTTTTATCTTAGATTCTGCAGGTCCTCAGTGAACAAAAGGGGGGAAAATCAGCTTTGAATAGATGCCTTACGCTCTTGTCAAAAGTAATCCAACTCTGAATATCTATATCCCAAAATATCATCACGCGGGCAGCTTTTATTAACCTGAAGAATTAATAGAGCAGAATATTTAAAATGGGGTTTCAGTTATTGATTCTCCAATTAGATCTTGTGTTCCCTAGGTGCTGTGTATAATAATGGTTTTTCCTCAGTCTCCTGCACCCGCTAGCTCGCTCTTGCTCTCTCTCTTTCTCTCCGTGTCTCTCTGTTTCTCATAAGCACGCATGCTTTGAATACACATGTGGTGCATAATGACCAGATTTGGGAGGTGAGTCTGCATTTGTGGATTCTGATTATGCTTCTGAAAAATGTCCTCGGTCCCCAAATTTGGTCTTTTCCAAGCTTATAATCCCCATTCTCTTTCGTTCTACACAAAATAATTTTTATTTTGGAGTTGACTATCGTAATATGTGGCAGCTTAGCCAGAGAGCAGGGCCTGTGTGCTTGTTAACAGCACCCTGATGTTAACAATGAACTAATTACTTTTACTACTGATGCGCTGTGGGGCATTATTTTCTTTCTGTACAGTTTCCTACTGAACTATTGTCATTACTCAATCAGAGAGGACTGAGGAAAGCAAAAGCGAAAAAAAGAAAGAAAGCAAATGCATTTTCCTCCACAGGGCTGAAGCCAGAGTCCCATGTCCTAGGTCCTGTTTTTCTCCGCTTTCTTTAATTGTGCGTTCCTTGGGAGGTGGGAATCCTTCTGATGCATTTTTACTTATTTATGAAAAATAGTATAAAATCATGCAAGGCTCCTGGGATACTCTATCATATTTATAACCATGATGCCCCAGTGAACTGCCTAAGCACAGATCAGCTGCAGATGGAGAAGTTAACTCTTTCTTCTTTACAGAAGCTATGTCAAAGTGGTAAAACAGTTTGTGGTGTATTCCCTTTTCGGTAAAAGTGCCTCTGGAAAAGAGGAGTATGCATATTTCTCCATTTGCAGGATAGTATTTCTAGTTTTATTAGAGTTGGGGGGCATGAAAGGGAGGGCAGCAATGAGAAAGGACCACATTAGCCCAGAGAAAGCTATGATAAGAGAACATTTACAGTGGGATATCATTTGCAGCAAAAGTGTTATTTTGCCTGAAGATAGAATTTGTTCACGCAACTGATTTTCCGTGATTGTTTTCATATAAAACACCCATCCTAGACCCATTCACACATCTACCCAAACAACAATATTTTACTTTCATGTCAAAAGAAGTTGGCATAGAAAATTCAGAACAAAATGCGGAACCTGAGGCATTGAAACAATAAATAATGACAGGACCTTTCAGCTAGTCCTAATAAAGGAGATTACAGCAACTTGTAACATAAGATGTACGTTAATAAAACAAGTGGTGAAAAATAATACATTGACTCCCCTAATAATAGACACCTATCTTTACATTTTCATTAGTCTTTTGCCCATGCCGTCTTTTTTTTCAACACTTACAAATATATTGCAACCGTAGAAATATGTTGATTATCAAGCCAGAGTGTTCTTGAAAATATGACTATTTGGGTTGCTGTTTTAAAATAAGTTATCTTTCTCATACAGCAACTTTTCATTGAAAGCTATTTCAATCAGAGCAAGAATCAATCATTGTATGTTCAGACGCTGCTCAGTTTCCCAGAGCTGTTAATGCCCACAATCTGCCTCAGAGGGTTGGAATTCTGATAAGAAATGAGAAATGTAAAGGCCAGAAATAATAATCATCATCATCTTTATTAGTTCACCAGTGTTTAGGACCAGAAAGAAATCGGCTTCCTATTAATAATGCAGTTTGAACTTCATTGCTAAAATATTTCTTTAAGTGTGAGTCAGATACTCATTTTGATTCTTTTGTTCTTCCAATAGTTGTTTTCACACTAAGATGTTACACGTTTAGCTGTTTTCCTGGAGAAGAGAAACTATGCTAATAGAATAGGTCTTTGTTCCTGGTGTTTCTTTCCGGGAGTTGAGCAACAGCAACATGAAAAGAAACAGTAGAAGTGGGGAAGCAGAGGGATGGCATCCTTCGGCTAGTACGCTGTATTCTCTTCACCACCCAATTTGTAAGTCTGGTTTAGTTCTTGTTCTGATGTAAAACTGTAATTTTATATTGCAATATCAGAATTTTGTGAAGTTGTTTCTTTTTCTAAAGTAAACATCTTGAAGGTAGGACTTAAAAATGAGCACAATAGTAACCGATGAAAATTATATCAGAATAAATCTATCTAACAAGGATTATGCAAAACTAGAATACTTAGGCGTCTTTCAATAGCTTTAGCTAGAATCATAAACTAAAATGTGGCCAGTGCATAGATCTAGTGGGAGAACAAAAACCCTAAACTATCTCAAAATTTAAAAGCAAACCATTATTAAAAATATGTTGACTTTGTATTTTTAAGAGGTAAAAAGTATATGATTAGAAAACAGATAATTTAAGGATTCTATAGTGTATTTCATCAAGAGAAGGAGAGGGAAAGAGGAGTGACAGCAAGAGCATTTGGGAGGGTGAGGCTTCCAATTCTTCCCAAACTACAATTTTATTATTTAGCCAGACCTCTGTGGATTTTTGCCTCTGTTAAATAGATGATGGACTTGATTTAGACATAATTTTTTTATCTTGTTAAGAAGTAAATAAGGCTTGGTCAATGCAAAAATATTTGAATAATTTTTTCAAAGATTTTCTCAGGAGTTCTTTTACAAGTGTTTGTGAATTATTCAGCTTAAAATCTGGACTTTCTATTCATGAAATAGAGGCTTTTGTTAATATTAAAATAATTAATAATCTGAAATATTCCCATGTATCACATATAATAATTTTAAATTGTTTATGATTTAGAAAAAATTGGTATAAAGCCCACAATTAAGAGAAGAGCTAAGTTATTATCTGTATAGGCTTAATTTTGAGCCTTACATGGCCAAGACCAGTGTTCTGTAAACTATTTTCTCCTCAAAAGGATAATGGTTGTTAGTAATGAGTAAAAGATAGTATATAAGAAAGGTGTTTTGAACAATCTGAGATCAGCTTAAGTTCTCACAAAAGGAATGATTCAGACATTGATTAATTCCATCCCAGCCATTCCCAGATATTCAGCTACATCTTGAAGAGAAATATAAGATGTAATTACAATGTTGGCTGAGCTTAGCTGAAACTTTCTATCTGGAATAGCCAATAACTTCCACTCCTTATTGTATAAATGCCCCATCCCCTAAAAGGAGGGTGTCTTTTTCTAGTTCTAATTTTAACTTGAAAAATGACATCTCAGGAAACTTAATATTGCTTTTAAGTGTAAGAACAATTAAAATGATATATAATATATTCAGCTCATAGCAAAGTTATCATTGAGACAAGATAACTTCCAAGATATGAAAATATATCTCATAAAGCTTAAGCTTGGTTTTGTCAGAAAAGCAGTACTAAAAAATAGCAAGCTGATTGTATAACTCGTGAGAGGAAACAGTGAGGCATTTGCAAACAAGTGAAGGAAGGAAAAAATAAATCTAAATTCCATTTTTATGAAATTTATAAAGAAATGAATTACACCAGAAAAAGAGTCTACGTTTCTAGCCAATGAGTAATCACAAAAAAAAAAAAGAAAAAAGAAAAAGCAGCAGCAGCTTTTTTTAGTAAAAATTAGTGAAGCTTGCAAGTTATTGATAAATACTGTACTTGGAATTCCCTGGCACCTTCTCTCGAAGCATCACCCTGGTCTACTTTGTTTCATCTCATGGCTATGAATTAAGAAGAGCCATTTTCCTTTGCCCAGTTTTGCAGAATAACAAAGCTGAAAAATATATTTAATTCTCCCAACTGTCTTAACGTCAAGTCGGCCCTTTAATTCTCTTCTTTCTTTTTTAGACCCCAAAGCCCCACTTAGCATATAATATACAGTAGGTGTTTTCTAAGTGCCTATTAAATAGAAAACAGATTAATAACTTAACTTTATAAGCAAAGGTATGCTTAAAAAGAGTTCTCAAAGCACATTCCAAACTCATGTTTTAATTATTTTAAATATAGACACCACCAGATGTCATAAAACAATCCTGGATTGGCCAGTGTATTTATTTTCAACAAATATTAGTGACAGGTAAACAGATTCAAGGACAAATATAACACAGATCTAGCCTTCAAGAAACTCATAGTCTAGTGGAGTACAAGACAAAGTCTCTGCAATTATTAAATGAGGTGATAAATGCAGAAGTAGGAACAGCCGCAGGATAGTAGCTCCAAGAAGAGTATCAGCAGGATGGGGTGGGAAGCAATTCAGAGGCAGCTTCCAGGAAAAGGTCATCCAGGCAAAGAGGGAAGGGGAAGATACAGAAAGTGATTCCAGGTGGTGAAGGGGTGTCAGGGAACCCCAAGGCTACCTCCAGATTTGATGTTTTACTACAAGGACTTATAGGACTTACCATATATTCAAAGCTATGATTTATTACAGTGCCAGGATACAAAGCAAAATCAACAAAGGGAATAGGCACATGAGGCAAAGTCCAGAAGAAATCACAACAAACTTCTAAGAATCCACTCTCTACTAAGTCACACAGGACTTGCTTAATTAAAATGAGTTGTGATGACACGTGAAATGTTGACAACCAGGGAAGCTTCTTAGATACTCAAAGTCCAGGAATTTTACTGGAGGGGCTAGTCATATAGGCATCTTTTCCTAACATGTACCAAAATTCCTGATTTTCAGAAGGAAAACAAGTATTTAGCATAAACCATATTTTAGCACAGTGTAGTCACTCTTACCAGGCCTAGGAATGGTTGGAACTGAAAACCTTCTGAAATCCAAGTTTTCAAATGGTAGCCAAGAGACAACCTCGTAAGCAGGCCTTTCAAAATATAGAAGTTAGGCCTGCTATGTCAAGTCTTTTCTGCATAAGGATTAATACAAATAACCTCAAACAAGCAAAACACAACTAGAGGCATGATAGGTAGGATGACCTTGTTATCTAAACTGGCACCCTTAAAAAGTGAAAGGAGGATCGACTAACTATGATGTCAGGACCAGAGATGTAAACCAGAAATGCCTTAGATATATGAACATATGGTTGTGGTAAAATATGAGACAATAGTTTGATGCTGCTGGTGTTTAATGTTGCATGAATTGGGTAAGGCTCAAGAGCTGGCTGAGGCTAGGTCATTGAAGGCTTTGCATTTAAGAAGTTTGGGCTCTATACATGGGTGGTGAAGAGCTCATGAACAGTTTTAAGTAGGAAAAGGACAAGGTCAATAGTCATCTGGAAAATCTAATATTTCCATTGATGAGCATCTCAAAAAGGAAACTGCTTCTCCACTCCCATCAAGTACCATGGCAAGATAATGTTGTGATGAAGAGCATAGACCCAAACTCCTACATTCTCATCCTACCTCTGCCACCTTCTAGCTATATTACTTGAAAAAGTTAATCTCCTGTGCTCCAGTTTTCTAATTTCTAAAAATGAGTAATAATAGTCAGCAACTTCATAGGATTTTATGTGAGAATTAAATGTGCTACCCATATTTCATTGAATCAAAGGCACTATCAGCTATGAGATATATCAGAAAAAAGAAAAAGACTACCAATAAAATCACGACTCTGTGCTTTCTCATCACTAAATGTTTTCATTTTAGCTGTGATTTAGACATGGCTTTTCTCCTATATTACTATGATAGACACATGAAAAGCAAAATATAAATGAAATTAATTGGTTATTGCTTTGAAAGAAAATATTAAATTATGATCATTCTTCCAGTAATATTTGCTTCACTAATGTTAAATGTTGCTGTCTTTCTTAATATACATTCTTTTTTGGTTTCAGTGCTGAATCATAATGTAATTATTTTATAATATTTTAATACTTAAATGATGACATTATAAACAGCCATAACCAGCTTTACGCATCCTCAGGCAATGATGACTATGCCATGACTTCTGCCTGGCTGACAGCAATTATAAGATGTCATATCTTATAGGACATATTCCATTTTCAGAGTTGTTAAAATATAAAAACCAATGTACATTTTCAAATAAATGAAATAGAAGAGTATAAGAAGTAGAATTTATAGTGAACATAACGAAGAGAGAGCCTCATGGCCTCTCAATGGCATAGGCACTTTCCAAAGTCCTGTGAGAGGTTCTAGTAGTATACTCACATGGCTATGAAGTTGTGAAAATTTCTGCTTTAAGAAGTTAGAAAAATAAGAGCAAATTAAACTAAAAGTAAAAATAAATAATATAAGTAAGAAAACATTCAGTTAATTAGAAAGTAGATAAACTACAGGGAGAAAACAACAAAGTCAATCATTGATTCTTTGAAAAGATTTACAAAAAGACTGATTTTAAAAATGAGAGAAAATATAAATCACTAATATCGAGAATGAAAAATGGAATATCACTCAACAAATATTTTAGAATATAATGAAAGGCTACTGTGAAAAACTTTATGCCACTAAATTTGACAACAGAGATGAAATGGAAAAAGTCCTTGAAAAACACAACTTACCAAAACTGACGTAGGAATAAATGGAAAGTGTATGTAGCCCTATATCTACATGGTAGACGGAATCTAACAATTATCTAACAATTATCCCTACCTCCCACTATTTATGCCTTTATAAAATTCCCTTCCCTTGATAGTAGGTGGGGCCTTTGACTTTATTTAATAATAATATGAGGCAAAGGTGATGGGATGTCACTTCTATGACTATGTTACACAAGACTGTAACCTCCTTCTTGCTAGCAGACCCTCCCTGTAGACCTCTCCTTTGCTGGCTCTGATGAAGTTGCCCTGTAGAGATGTTCACATGAGTGGGGACTGAAGGCACCTCTACCAACAGTCAGCAGGGAAAAGAGTCCCATATTCACAAAGGGGATTGGGTCCCATCAATAACCAGGTGAGTTTGGAAGCCAGCCTTTCCCCAGTTGTGCCATAGATATGACCCCAGTCCTGACCAACACCTCAATGGCACCCTTGTGAGAGACCTTGAAGCAGAGAACTCAGCCAAGCCATGCCTGGATTCCTGACTCACAGAAAGAGTAAGATAATAAATACATGTTGTTTTAAGTTGCTAAATTTGTGGTAATTACACAGCAGAAGGTAAATAATAAAACTTATTTTTTATTTAATTTGCAATACAAAATTTCTCACAAAGAAAACTTCAGGCCCAGAAGACTTAAATAGTTAATTCCATCAAAGAATCAAGGAAAAACTAATATTAAGCCCACAAAAAAATGTATTTCAGAATGCAGAGGAGAAAGGACTACTTTGCAACTGATTTCATGAGACAGCATAATACTGAACTCAAGATCTGATAAAGATATTAAAAGAGAAAAAAAATAGAGATCAATATTATTCCTGAAGATGGATACAAAATTTCTTTAAAATATATTAGCAAATTGAATCCAGAAATATATAAAAAGAAAACTATATCATTACCAAGTGAGTTTATCCCAGGAATGGAAGGTTCAGTCAACATTAGAATAGATATCAATGTAATTCACCACATTAACAAACAAATGCCAAAAAGTCTCCATAGAAACAGAAAAAAAAAACTGACAATATCTGTCCATGATAAAAACTCACATCAAGTTAGAAATAGAAAGAAACTCCCTCATCCTGATAAAGGCATCTATATAAAACCTGTAGCTAATATCATATTTAATGCTCAAAGGCTAAGATTGGAAGCAAGTTAAACGTTACTGCTTTTACTACTTTTCAACATTCCATTGGACATCTTAACTAGTACAAGAAAAAAAATACATAAAAGACATTTATTTTGAAAAAATAGTAAAACTGAGATTATTCACAGTTGGTATGATTGTATAAATAGAAAACCCCATGGAATCTACAAAAAAATAACTAATAAGTGAACTTAGGTTACAAAATACAAGGTTAGTATTTAAAAATCAATTTTCTTTTTATACATTAACAGTGAACACTCAGAGCATGAAATATTAAAATAAAATCTATAGAAGTTTCAAAAACTGTCAAATACTTAAAAAAATCTGATGAAAATGTGCAAGAGTGCTACAAGAATATAAAACACAGCTGAGAAAAATTAAAGACATAAATAAGTAGAAAGACATACCATATATACGACTCACAAAACTCAGTAGTGTGATAATGCCCCTTCTTTCCAAATCTGTCTATATCTTCAATATAATCTCTGTCAAAATTTCTGCAAGGATTTTTTAGACAATTGAAAGTTAATTCTAAACCCTATATAAAATGCAACACACCTAGAATAGCCTAAACAATTTGAAAAAGAGTAAGTCGAAGGACTTACACTACCTGATTTTAAGACTTGCTGTAAACCAAAATAATCAACACAATATGGTACTGGCATAGGATGTCAAATCAATGAAAAAAATAAGTCAATAAATAGACCCTGATATATAAGGAAAATTGATTTCATTTTTTAACTGCAGCACTGAGTTAATGGGAAAATGACTTTAAAAAAAAAAAACAAACAGTGCTGGAACAACTAGATATCTGTATGGAATAATAACAATAAACCTAGTGCTGTTTTACTCCATATACAAATAATTGTAAACGTGCCATAGACCTAAATAAAAAATTCAGAACTATGAAGTTTCTAAAAGAAAACATAGCACACAAGAGACTGTCTTTGCAAGCTTGGGGTAGGCAAAAATTCTTTGGACAGGACAGAAAAAGCTTAACAATGATAAAAAGAAAAAACTGGGCCGGGCGCAGTAGCTCACACCTGTAATCCCAGCACTTTGGGAGGCTGAGGTGGGTGAATCACAAGGTCAGGAGATGGAGACTATGCTGGCTAACACAGTGAAACCCCATCTCTACTAAAAATACAAAAAATTAGCCAGGCTTGGTGTCACGCGCCTGTAGACCCAGCTACTTGGGACGCTGAGGCAGAAGAATCACTTGAACCCAGGAGATGGAGGTTGCAGTGAGCCAAGATGGCGCCATTGCACTCCAGCCTGGACAACAGAGTGAGACTCTGTCTTAAAAAAACAAAACAAACAAAAAAACGATGAATTAGGCTTCATCAAAGATAACATTTTCAATTTTAGACAAGGTTCTGTGGCTCACACCTATAATTCCAGCACCACTTTGGGAGGTAGAAGCAGGTGGATCACAAAATCAGGAGATCAGACCATCCTGGCCAACATGGTGAAAACCCATCTCTACTAAAAATACAAAAATCAGTCAGGTGTGGTGGCAGGTGCCTGTAATCCCAGCTACTAAGGAGGCTGAGGCAGGAGAATCACTTGAACCCATGAGGCAGAGGCTGCAGTAAGCCAAGATCATGCCACTGCACTCCAGCCTGGGCAACAGAGCAAGACTCTGTCTCAAAAAAAAAGAAAAAAAAATGCTGTTTATCAAAAGACACCATTATAAAAATGAATAGGCAAACCCCAGAACTCGGCAAAATTTTGGAACACATATATTTGAAAAAGGCACGTTAACTGCAATATGTTTTTTTAAATTCCTACATTTTGAGACTAAAAATACAAACAACCAAATAAAGAGCAAAGACGTGACCACTTCCCAAAAAAAAAAAAAAAAAGGTAAACTAATGACCAATAAGGATATATCAGTGCTCAAGATCAAACCCATAATCTGGTACCGCTTCATACTCACTACCATGGATAACGTTTAGGAGATTAAAAACACCAAATGTTAATGAGGAGATAGAGCAACTAGAACTACTCTCACACTGGTGCTAATGTAAAATGTCACAACCACTTGGAAGAACTTCATGGCAGTTTCTCATAAAGTTAAATACACATTTACCCTGCACATCTGGAATTCCATCATGGGTATTTATCCAGGGAAAATGAAACTGATCCACAAAACACTGTATTAGCCTGTTAATAGGCCAAAACCTAACAGCAAACAAAATGTCCAACAAAAAAACAATGGGTAAACAAGTTGTATTATATGTATAAAATGGAATACTTCTTAGCAATAAAAACCAGTGAAGTACAGATTCAAGTAACAACATCAATGAATTTCAAAAATATTAAGATGAGAAAAGAATCCTGGCCCACAAATATACTGCATGTTTTCATTCATATGGATTCAAATGACTGGTAAAGTTAATCTATGGAGACAAAAAGTGGAGATTTAATTCCAGCATGACAGTAAGGAATCGATTAAGAGGCATGAGAGAACTTTCAGGGTGGTGGAAAACTTTTGTTTTCTTTAGTGGGTATAACGTTTATACTGTTGGAAAATATCACTAGAATGCATCAAATGAATATATAAGATGCATGTATTTCACTATATGTTAATGATATGCCAATTTAAAATTTAAAAAATTGCAATCCAATGAACATGTATTTAAAATCTACTATTTAGAAAGTACTATGTTATACTGTTAAATGCCACATTGTTTAAATTGGGAGAAGGCTAGATAAATCCACACATTTAGCCAGGTAGCCCCATATCTGCCAGCATTGGTTAGTTACAGAGGTTTTAACAAAACTATTAAGTATATATTCACAACTAGTACACAATTAGTACACATTTTTGCTCTTAAAACTTAGTGGAAAACACAAGGAGACTTATCCCTACAGAACAAATGTAAACATCTGCCAAAACATTAGCTCTCTGAAATGCAAAGCTAGTGCATTCTCTCAGGTAGAAAGTATCAGAAGGAAATACAAGGTGATTCAACAGAAAGAGGGTAAGGTTAATCACAAAGAGGCCCTTTGTCTAGGATACCCTGTGACCCCTCCTAGCCATAAAGTGACTAGCTTTATAATTGTTGTCACTCATTGCTCCCAGCAAATGTTCCATCCCAAAGACCATGACCTTATCCAATTAGCACTCACTTTGCAAGTAAAATAGTGGGAGAACCTATTCAACACACTTTCAAAACACTGTGCTAGGTCATCTCGTTTGATTTTCACTGATTCAGGTATTGCAATGAGGGGGAAAATCTCTTTTTGGACTAATTTGGCATTGATTAAGTTATCCTCATCAGTTTTTATGTGTATTTTTGTGTATTTTTTGCTGCTACTTATAGATTTAAATATTTTGTTTTTAAATGGAATTAGTTAATTTAACTATTTTCTGAGATCAAACCTAGAATGATCATTATCAGACTATCTTTGCATTTGTTAAAGCATCTTTGCCACCAATCATTCATCCTTCTAGAAGTTTTCTGTGGTGAAGAAAATATTGTACACCATTTTGTAACCCACCTGGGAAACTATGGAGGTATATCACTTGGTACACAATAAGCAGGTGTTCAAAAAACATTTGTTGAATGAATGAATGAACAAATGTTATGGTCATAAAGAGCCAACATTTTGTAACGTCCTGCTCCAAATGGTTCAAAATAGCATTATGATAGCATGGTTGAAAATAGGGTTATAATTATATAGGATCATGGGTGTTGAGGTCAGTCTCAAAAGGCTGAGTCTTGGATTCTATCCTTATCATTTTTGAGATTTTGGGCAAGTTTCCTAATTTTTCTAAGCCTCAGTCTTGTCATTTATAAAGCAAAGATAAAACTATTTGCACCTAATATAATTATGGTAAAAATAATGTGCACAAAGCATTTTGCAGCTGACCTGTGAAAATCTCTCAAGTACTTGCTGCTAAGTTTTTTCCATAATTTTTAAATTGTATTATTATTATTGTATAATAGCTAAGAATACAAACTCTGGAGCTAGACCTCTGCTCTTTAGTTTTAACATAAAGATGATAATGATGATAGTGTCTATTACATAGGGTTGTTACGAAAATCAAATAAGTTAACAGGTGATGTGCCTAGAATAACAAAAACAACATGAGGCTTAATTGTTCATGTTGGTGGTGGTAATGGTAAAAGATATCTAACAGGGTAAATGTGATTTTAGTGTTATATGGGTTTGAATCTCAGCTCTGCCCTTTACTTAGTATGTGATCTTGTATAAGTTAATTAACCATTCTGTGCCTCAGTTTCCTCATCTGCAAAGAGGAAATAATAGCACTCATCACACAAAGTTATACCTAGGATCCAAAGAAAGAATACACGTATAGCACTCAGATTAGCACCCAGGACACAGCAAGTATGCAATGAATGTTAACTATTATTGTTGCTATGGTATGGTTATCATCATCATATCTGCCAAAGGAATTCATATTTATAGCCTGAAAATATTGACAGATAAAAGCCCTGTTTATAATGAACACATAGGGAAGATTCTCAAATTGCATTCCTTCAGTTCAAAAACTTAATGTCTCACTGTTTCAAGGTCCTAATTTTCTGAACTTCTCTTTCAATTTTCTATCCATCTAGATAGTTCAAAATCTTCTACCATCAAAGGCAACCCTTCCTCATTAGCTTTGGAGGCCATTTTCTCACCAATTTAGTTATTCCTTTAAAACTAAAAATATAATAATTGCAAATCCTGTCCCATGAAGATCAAAATATGTGAGTTCTGTTCCCGAAATTGCCAATAAATTGGATTCCTTGGTGAAATCATCCTTTTTCTGAGTTGTGCACATTCTTTCTCAAAACATATGTCCACAAGCTAACTCGCAAACTTATACACACTTAATATACAGAAACCAACTTGGGGCACTGAACAAATATTCTATGTTGATTATAATTGCCACCACTAAAATTCCAGGAAACTGCATCAAAGATGTAGCTGTAGCTGATCCTCAGCATTACTGGCCAAAGCTGGTCATTGTAAATCCATGCTCCCCTAACCCTCTGCCCAATGTGTAAGTATCCTTCAATATCCACAGAAAAAATATATAATTAAAATATCCCAAAGCTGAGCTAGAAGAGATATTAGAGGTCATCTGGATCAATTCCTTATAAGAACAGAAAATAAGAATAAGAGATGCTAAATAACTTTGCCAAGGCCACAAATTTATTTAAGCAAATTTAGCAGTCAAATCATCAAAATAATACTAATACCGTACACGCAAAAGCCTTTTATAGTTTAGAGAGCACTTTCAGGCATATTATCTTATTTGATCCTCATGGCAACTTAATAAGGTAGAAAGAGAGTAAGCATCATCATCTACATTTTACAGGTAAGGAAATAGGCTTAGACAGGTGAAACGATTTGACCAAGGTAACACAGTTTGTATGTGGCAGAATAGAAATCAGAAACCACTTCCCTCCGGATTCTCATGCCCTACTTTTCTTCTGAGATTATATTATCAAGTCATCTAACAGTAAAAAAGTTATTTTTCAAGTGTGTGGCTTTATTATTTGCTTTGTGGTAAGAAGAATGTAGACTATTTCCTGTGCATTTTTCTAGTATTGTAGAGACATAAGGATCTATGAACCTTTATCTACCCCATCCTCCTGCATCAAAGCAGGATTTCACATAAATCATATAGGACAGACCAGGCATCTATCCGAAGATAAGACATTTTTCAAAATTCTGGGAAATGTGGTTTTAGCCAACATCATCCACAATGTATTTTTAACATTAACCAGATTGGCAAGTCTTTTGTGTTTTACCTAGTCCTTCACAGAATTAATAGGAAACTAAGATTTCTTGTATTAATTCAGAATAATTCTACGATTCTAAAAGTGATGATTATGTTTAAGTATCACTATGTACTTTATTTAAAATATCAAAAATAATATAGTAGCTTAAATACCTATAAAAGGCCCTGATTAACATAATCCCATTAGTGAAGCTCATCTCCTAGACTACCGTGATTGGTTTAACAGCAGGCACATAATCTAGTTTGGGCTAATGGGTCAATAGGAGATGGTGTCTAGGGATTCTGGAAAAGGAAAGACATTTTCACTTCCTGATGGATATAAATGAAAAGGCATTTTGCCTCAGGAGATGTTCAAAGCCATTTCAAGTCTGCCAGCTTTAGACTAAAGTCAATATTGGAAGTTAAGGGGACAAACAAAATGAAATAGGTATTTGGTGAAATGGTTGATCCGTTGTATAGTATGATCTATTTGTTTAGTATGTTCTACTTACTCACTTTTAACTTACTTGGGCCAATAAATGCCTTTAACTTCTTTAGCCATTTTGATACTAAGTTCCAGGTATGCAGTGCATGCCATTTGTGCGTGTGTATGTATGAGTATATTTAGCAAGCAGTGAGTTCTGGCCCTTTCATGAAGCAGAGAAGAGAACGAGGCCTTTTCTCTGTCCACAGAGACCACTAACATGTGGCAATGCTTAGCAATATATCCTGTGACCTGCCTAGAAAGAGATAGCCAACGATACACTGGCAGGACCCAAGGGGAAATGGGATTGTTGTCCCCCTCTCTAAGGGGTAGTCCCCCTTCACTTGCCCCATAGCCCTGTAACATAAAACACATAGAAAAAACCCCAGATTTGATCCCAACGCCTTTAGACTAGGTAGACTAGGCTACCAAAACCTGACCTAAACCCAGAAAAACCTCTGCTGCTCATGCTCATCAGCCATTGCTGCCTAAGGATGAGATGTGCCCCCAAATTGAATATTCCTTTATAGCAATGGGAAGGCCACTATCATCCAGTGATGACCTCCCCATGGCAATGCCACTCACCTAAATGACTGCTGACTCTAGCTCCAGCCACACTCTAGTCCTTAATGACAAGAAGAGAAATTATGATGCCCAGAGTGAGCAGCTGACTGGTCCTGAGTCAGAGCCTTAGGGTCATAATCTCAGGGGCTACATACAGCTATAAAAACCAAATCTGGGCCATGTAGCTAGCTTCTTACCCTATTCTAAGCCCCTTTCTTCCTTCTGTAGGTATCAGTACCCAAGAAACTTCTGTCATCAAGTTAGGCATTGCAA
Source organism: Cacajao melanocephalus (assembly GCA_963573385.1). NCBI lineage: Eukaryota > Metazoa > Chordata > Mammalia > Primates > Pitheciidae > Cacajao > Cacajao melanocephalus. The sequence goes on along the minus strand of CAUYLG010021491.1, from coordinate 11,008 downwards.
GAAAGTTGTGCTTTTCATTATCTGTTGCCCACATTTACTTTTGTTTCCAGGTCTTGTTAATCAGACTCCCATAATCCATGTTCAGGAAAACCCAGGCTTTGCCTTGATACTAGCTAGCCGCTGCCAGTATTATTTACTTTGCCTGATGAGTCCTGGACTCTTCCTGTCCTGATGCCAACTTATGGGAAGTTCTGTTCAGCAATAAATCAGAAGAGTTGGCCACATATTGCAAATATGATTATACAAACAATATGGAATCTCAGTTTTATGTTCTCATCTCTCTCCAAACCCAAGGTCAAAGTGTTCCACCAGTATATGGACACCAACAGAAGGCAGGAGGTCATCAAGCTTTGCATTTACCCCAAAGGGATCACAGTGTGTTTCCTAAAGAGTGGGTTGTTCTGCTTCTGCCATGAAAACCCCACTTATCAATGTGAACATTATCTGTCTGAGCATATCACCAGCTTCTGATGAGCCAGTAGCTCTAAGGGGATATATAGTCTCTACTAAATGAGATACCCAGGACACCTACAAACTCATCTGTATCTAGTGATGAATAAAAGAAAACCTTTCTAGTTTACCAACATACAGCTCTCACTGAACATCTCATCTAATCACTCAAACCAAGGAGACATGGGCTGTTTGATGAAATGCCAACATGCTATGTCTAACCGGTATCCCATAAGCCAGAGCCTTCATCAACTACCTGGGGCCACCGCCTCTAGGTTAACTCTAAGTTGTGGGTACAGTCATATACCACATAATGACATTCAGTCAATGGCAAACTACATAAAGGACAGTAGTCCCATAACAAAATAATGGAACTGAAAATTTTCTATGGCCTAGTGATGAAATGTCACAGCAAAACACATTTCCTCTTCTATGTTTGAATAGGTATAGATACAAAAGTACCACTGTGTTACTGTTGTCTACAGTATGCTGCACAGGTTTGTAGCCTAGGAAAAACTGGCCTTGGAGCAATAGGCTCTACCATTAGCCTAGCTGGGTAGCAGGCTATACCATCTAGGTTTGTGTGTATTATATATAGGGTACATCACAAATACTACATCTGTGATGAAATCCCCTAATCATGCATTTCTCAGAATATATCTCCATCTTTTAACACATGACTGTATTTGAAAACCCTGAGGTGGAGAACTAGAACTTCTGTCAACCAAAAAGTCTGGGGAGGGGTTTTGCCTATGGTATCATCAGCTTTAGTGTAAGTGGGCTCAGGGCAACAAAACCATCCTGTCACTACAGAGTTCACAGGTCACTGTCTTCCATCCACTTATTCTCCATTGTTTTGTATATTTTTCTCCAATAATTTTATGTTTGTTGGTTTGGACCATAAACCATTGCTGCATCCTAGGGAAGAAAGACCTTATTCATCTCTATCCCAAACTTTATTCATTCCCCAGTATAATGACGTGGGGCTGAAGAAGGTTAGCACTGGGAACCTAAGTTTTCAATCAAGTTGATATTCTTCTGGAAACCTAACCCCTCCAAATTCCATGTGGCTTCTGAGCTTGTCCCATTGTAGGCTATTAGATGCAAAAGGTGAGATTGTTCTGGAATTCCAGGGGAGAGGAGAAGGTCATCATTTTTTTTTTTTTTAGCACTTTTCCATTTCACAAGTATCAGGTACTCCAAAAGAATGGATAAAGGCCCTATTTTGGAAACTAAAATATGAGAGGGATTTCATCTACTTCACCTTCACCAACCTGCCCAGCCACCCTTGTTTGACAAAAAGATTTCCTGCTTTCACGGACTGTCATGCTACAGAATACTCAACTGCAGCTCCTAGAACGTTTCCAACCCTGTATTAGGTTGGTGCAAAAGTAATTGTGGGTTTTGCCATTAAAAGTAATGACATTTTAAATAACTGGCTAAAATTCTCCAAGTTTTGATATACTGGTATATTGCTCACCGTCCTCTAACAATTAACTAATTAACCAGAGAACTGAAGACTAACTAAATTTCCGAACTCCTGAAGACAGCCATCCTGGACCACATCCTTGGTTTATATAACTTACTGCACTTCACAAATCACAACATTCCCTGCAACAGCAACAATGGCTTACAGCCATATGACCTTCTCCCTCTTATATTTCTTACAATAGGAAATAAGATGTCCTCAGAACGACCGCTAGGAAACCCATTGGTAAGCTGAGGAATCAAATCATCTTTTAATGAAGTTTCTGAGTACGAGGTTTCATGAAAGATAGTCTGGCTTTCCTCTAAGCCCATACATAGCTGTTGAGCCTCAGACAGATGCTGGAGAGGGATATGCATAGTTTTCCATCAGTGCTTTTGGTCTCCCAAGTACAGTGTTCTTTTTCCCCCAAAACATCTCCCCCATAATCGGCCCATCAAGAAAACTGGATTACTAAGGAAATGCTAGATTCATGTAGATTTCATGACCAGCTTTAATAGTTGGTCCGTTAGAAAGAGCATAACCCAGAGAGCTAGACTTAGAAATCTGACTTGCTTTTTCACATACTTTCTCAGGGCTTATTCTGAGTAAACCAGAGAAACCCCAGCCCACTGATACTTGAGAGCTAGCTCCGTACATTTAATAATGACACTATTTTGCCTCTTATTTGCCCTAAACACGTTCCATCTTATTTCTATAACATATGAAAGATAGTCACAACTGTTATTCAGTGTGTTCCCTAAAATTGAAAACCTAGTTGCAATAGGATTTTTAAGTGTTTTCACCAGGGTTTTGTATGTCATAACTGATAGTGTCCAGTTAGAAAAGTAGATTTCTCTTTAGGGAAAATTTCCTCGATTTGGAACTTGAATCCAATTACTGCTTACCAGTTCATAAAATCCATGGCTACTTTTCCAGTAGAAACTACACGGATACTTAGAAGAGCAGAATAGATACCAAATGTGGATACGTTTATGATTTAAGGCATTGGCAATAAAACATTTATAAATAACTGTATTATTATACATTTATTTTGAATGAATCATAAATTCTCGCCAACACTTTGAGCTCAGAGCAGCCTGGCAGTAATTAATAAATCAGAAATTATTCTTTCCCTTCTTCCTATAAGTTTCTATCAAACAGCATACTTGCTGATGTTTTGGAGACCTCAGTTATTGGGAAGAATTCTTAGGAGGAGACGTGGGCTACAATGCCAAAGTATTTATTGATAGTTCCCATATTTCCAGCAAGAAATAATATCACATGTTCAAAAATGAAACTGGAATGTCCTGTTATTTCAGTTGATCAGACTCAAATCGTTACAGGACATTTACTGTACGGCATTTTGTAGGCCGCAAAAAAAAGGACCATACTCTTTCTACTCTGAAGAGAATTTCAAATCAGGAAAATAGTAAATTTCTATAAGAGAGAATATTGTAAATGTTTGAAAAGACAGAATCACAACCATTTGGGATCAACATAAAAGGTTTTAGGCTTTAAGGAGATGAAGACTTCAGATCAGAACTTGAGAAATTAAGTAAGAATTCCAAAAGAAGTGCTCTGGGAAGGGTTTAAATCAATCAGTGAATAATAAGAACATTCACTGATTAATTTATTAACAACTTAACTAATACATTCCTGAATGAGAGGATAATACATTGTTGTTGAATATGTGATGTTTCATTTTGAAGGATGTTGCCTTCAATAAAAACACTTGATGTTAACCTCTGACAAAGTACCGCTGTAATTCTGAAGCCATGTATTAGTGGTTTAAATTAAGAAACAGCTGTGATATTAAAATTAGACACTCTTGAATAAAGCAACAAGCTGTATCATAGACTTCCCAGAGACAGAGAGCATTTCACATAGTTCAGCAAATACAGGAGTAGAATTCTATATATTTATCAATTTGATATGCATTCAATAGGTATTGACTGTTTACGTAATATTGTGCTAATTACTATGAAGACATAAAATAAAGAAATAGTCCCTTCCTGATGGGTTGCCTAATATTTAATAGGTGAAATAAGATACGTGAAAATAAAATAGGAGAACATTTCTGGACAAAATAGGACAAATTGAGAAATGCAAAGGCTACTTATGGTTTTTCTCTCCCAGGGTCTCAAAGTACATCATAATTATCTGGCCAAGAGTATTATTCTGTAAACCAAGAGTATCTGAGATAGGTCTCAATTAATTTAGAAAGTTTATTTTGCCAAGGTTAAGAAAGCGCCTGTGACGCAGCCTCAGGAGGTCCTGATGACATGCGCCCAAGGTGGTCAGGGCACAACTTGGTTTTACACATTTTAGGGAGACATGAGACCAGTCAATATATGTAAGATGTACATTAATTTGGTCCAGAAAGGTAAGACAATTTGAAGAGAGGAGGGGGTTTCCAGGTCATAGGTAGATAAAGGAGAAACAGTTGCATTCTTCTGAGTTTCTGATTCACCTTTCACTGAATACACGATTTACTGGAATAGCCACTTGTGCCTTAGGCTAGCTTAGTGAAACAATAAGGCAAAGGAAGCAATTAGAAAGGCATTTGTCATGTGAGCAGAGGGATGACTTTGAGTTCCATCTGTTCTTTGTCCACAGGAATTTCATTTTGGTCAAATTGCAAACAAAGTATGCAGCTTTTTTATTTTGGTAGTTATCATTTTTAGGAATAGGATGGGAGGCAGATTTGCCCTAAGCAGTTCCCAGCTTGAGTTTTCCCTTTGGCTTACTGATTTGGGGGTCCTGAGATTTATTTTCCTTTCATAATTCCCATAAGCATTTTACATGCGGATGCAAAGACACTAAGTGATCCACATAAAACCATATGAGTTGAGTTTTCTCTATGGTATATTGCTGGCAATATTGGTAGGCCCAGAGTTTCAAGGCCTCAAGATGGTTAAGTACTTGGTAGAATAGCATTATTACTAATTTATTTATTTATTATGAGCCTTTAGGCTAAAGTGAAGGAGATGTTCTATAAAGAGACTGAAGACACAGAGAAATCTGTGTTTCATTTGATAGGGCACAGAGTAAAATTTGGGGTGGTAGAAGAAGAAGAAAAGCTGAAAAGTACATTAGAAACTTCAGGTGCCTAGACACAAATGCTGGAGAATAATAGCTGGGGGTGTATATGGGTTACAGAGGATCTGGGCAGCCCCACTGCATCTCTCTTGGCCACAAAGAACAGTCGAGTCTTTCTGTATCCCCCAAGATGGGTTCATACGTCAACTAAAAAGGAAAGAAAGTTAGCTAGCCCAAAGGTTGTCATAAAGATATGCCAGAAGAGAAAGCAGCAAAGATGGTAAAATCAGAGACCATATGGAAACATGTGGGTCTGGCCACTTGGTGAACATCAGCATGGAGTGAAGACGGTGCCTTGAGACCTGCTCCAGCGTGGAGAAGCACCAGCAAATAGCCAATGAACTTCCAGATGATACCAGAAAACTATAGCGATCCCCAGGATTTTTGATGTCACTACGAGGTGAAAAGTAAAGAATAGCAAATCATGATCAACTACGTTTAAATGTGAAATGGCGGAGATAACATGAAGTAACTGTGGGTCATCTACAATTAACTAGGAAATTTCCCAACATCAGACAGCATAGAAAACCTGACATAGAAGCTATGTTCTATACAGAAAAATAAAGCTATGCTTTATGGCTGCCTGTTATTGTGGACTGAAAATATCATAGCTGCTACATAATTTTATTTGGTAGATTATGGATTGCTATGGAAACATTTAAGCAGAAGAATATCATAATCAGATCTGTGGACCATGAGGATGTGTATAGGAGGCAGAGAGGAAATAGATGGCAGAAGCAAGCAAGATGGCAGCCTATGGTGGCCTAGCTCACTGCTCCTCAGATTTTAATGGACTGATGAATCACCTGTGGGTCTTATTAAAAGGCAAAGTGTGATTTGTCCTGAGAGTAAGAGAGTCATTGAATTATAGCCGACTCCCAAGTGAGGCTTATGCTCCAGTCCATGGAGAACGTTTTAAGTAGCAAGGGTCTAGGTGGCAGGTGACTTATCCTGAACTAGGCAGTAACAATGGAAAAGCAAGGAAGACACAGCTGAGAAGCATCAGGAAGTAAAAATGACAAGACTCAGTGACTGCTTGGAATAAGAGAAACTATTAATGACTCCAAGATTTTTAGGCTTGGACAACTAAGAGTATCATGGTGCCATTAACTGAGGCTTCAGAAATAAAGATTATGCAGAAATACCACAAAAGCCCTTACACATATTTATTTCTACCCTGTTGTAGAAAAATACCTCTACTGTGTAAGGTTGCCTTTTTCTTTTCTCTCTCTCTCTCTTTGCCCACTCAAGCAGAGTTCTTTGCAGAACACTGACTGCCTATGTTTCAGCCCTTTGGTATTACTGTTTAGCACACGGGCCCCACACCACAGGAAGCAATTTGAGATTGTGATACATCCCTCTTTGGATAGTAGGTTTTGGCTGCTTTGTTTTCATTGCACATTGTTAATAATTTGTCCCTGAACAAACTGAAAATATGCCATTAGAGAGATTAACAGATATGGAACTCCAAAGAACCTAAAAGTACTTTAGTGCAGCTTGAGAATTATAAAGTGAGTTGTTCCCAAAGTAAAAAGAAAACTGTGTCAAACAGGTGTTTTAAGATTTCCCAAGTAATAGTCCAGAGAGGGCCCTGGGACCCAGCAACAGTCGTCCCTTGCTGTGTGAATTTGGCTCCCGGTCTGAGAGTGAGTGATAAAGAGATCAGGAGAGGCCGCTGCTTCTGCTGATACCCAAGAGTCATCATTACAGGTGAAGCAGCAAGTCAAGAATGGTCCATGCAGTTGCCAAAAACCATTCATGGAGATGAACCGTGAGAAATGGCCATGCAATTTCATTTCTCATTTCAGATTCTTATTTAAGTGAGACCAGATTAGACTCAAGCCCCTGTCTGTACTGCCTGTGTATGTCTGGGGGAGAGGGAGGTGTGATGGGAGAAGGAAGGGGGGATGCCTGGTATTGTGCTTCTGTGAACTCGTTGTCTTAATGCATGAAGGTAACGCTTAGAACAGTTCATAGCTTCCCCAGGAAACCATTCTAAGTGGGCCACGTGCCCAATGGTTTCTATCCCAGTTAAGTAAGTAAATGAAATATGCTAATTAGCACCCTATTAGCTCACAGCAGGGAGTAATCCATGGCATTTTGATTGGAAAGAATTCTGTCATCCAAAAGGCTGGTCTGTAACAGAAGGCAAACTGGCCCAATTTCCTCCCTCCCTTCCTCATGGCAGTTGTCCAAATGTCTGAGAAGCAGACCTCACAACCGTGTGCAATTCCAAGGGTGTCACTTCACTCCATGAAAGCATCTCCTGGCCTCCACTGAATCTGGCACCATGCTGTACTGTAAGCATGGATTTATATAATTTAGAAATACGGACCTGAGCTCAAAACACTGAGCAGGTTGGGGAGGATCTTTGAGGGGGGAGGGGCAGGTATTATTTCTTTCATTATGAGAATATCCCTACTTTTATTCTCTTGCCCTCCCAGACTCCAATCTGGAACGTATTTCTTTAACTCAGGTATGCAGGTGTGCTGCCCTGAGCGGTTCAGTTGAAGCAGTTTTCTTATCAAATGGTAGAGCTTTGGGGTTTTAGCTGGGGAAAGGCCAGCTCATTTAGGTTCACCTCTTCCTGTTTGTATTGTTTCAGCTGCAGCAAAATCCCATCTAGCTCCTGTTTCCCTAGTACTATTTCAATGCTAGATTTATATCTTGCCTGTTTTACAGTACTTTGCAGAAGGAAGGGGTTGGGGGGCAGTATAGATACTGAAGGAAAAAGCTCAAGACAAGAACAGCATGTTTTCCAAACTGCTTTTTTAAAACATCCACTTTCTAAGAGCTTTGGGGTTTTAAAGGGATTAGACATTATGACACATCTGTCAGGTTGCCACAGAATTTGTTGAAAATCCCCATAAGAGTGGGACTTATGCAATGAAGCTTAGTTATATCGTGGGTAGGCTTGTAACACATTTTCTGTTCTTTATACCAAAAGTTACAGGGATCACCTGTGTATTTGCTGGTGGCTGTCTAATAAAAGATGTGGGTGTGGGGGAAGTCGATTTTTAATCATATGAATGTTACAGAGGCAAGTTTCCAGTGAGTTTTCTTTCTCATGGTTGGTTTTCGCTTTGCATGATGACCTACAAAAACCAAATAGATTTTGAATGCGTCTGGCAATACCTAACAAAAGCCTTGGTTCTCTGCATGCTCTCTTGTTTCCTTTCTAGTACAACATCGATTAATATTAAAGTTAAAATATGTCAATAGAATGCATTGGTTATAAGTACATTACTTTTTTTTTGGCATCCTAGTTTTGCTTTTACCTATGAAGAGACTCTATTATCTTGATTAGATATAAATTCAAAACAAACCTTGAATACCAGCTGTTGTATTCTCAACATTTTAGAATTCAACTTTAAATGAAATCTTCCAAAAAGCAAGTCCAAGAAAAACCTCATGGTAATATTTGTGTCTCATTCACTACCATCACCAAACGATATTGATTGCAGTACCTGAAGAATTCGTTAGGCACCATATGACACTGATGTCTATTTAGAGTGTTTTTTATTCTGCATTGGAAAATAAAGCACATTACCTAAATAATGCAAATGGCAAGAAAAAAATTTATCCTTAAAAGCCATCTGTGAATTCGCATATGGGCTTCTGGAACCCAACATCTTGATTCTATATGTGAGTCGGGATGAAAAAACAACAAAAAAAGAATGAAAGAAAGAAAATGGGATCCTGTCTCTAAATATAAAACAAGAAATGATTTTCTTCATTCAAAGAGATTTCAAAGAAAGTATTTATGAGAGTGAAGTAGTCAGCTTGACCTCACAGTGGCTTGACCCAGGACTGATCCCAAGAACAGTCACAAAACTTTAAATTAGCCAAGATCCAGACTCTGTTGATGGAAAAATGTGTTCCTGCTCCTTTGCTCTGTAAATCTAAGCACGTTCTATATGCAATCTAGGCCTTGTAGTTTTGGCAGATCTACGTATCCTGAACTGGAAAACTGTTCAGTGAAGCATTAAGAAAGAAAGAATATGAATCAAAGGCAAGAAACCTAGCAGTCGTAGCAGCCACTGCCATTACTAGGCAAGTGTTAGTGAGTCTTAGGAGACTCCTGTCTCTGTCCCTTCAGCCTGGCTCCCAGTCCAGTTGGAAAAGTATAACTTTGCTGCTTAGGAGAAGGCTTCATGTCTCTCTTGCATTTATCGGATATTGTATATCTGTCTTGAATATATAAACGGATGGAAACACATGAAGTCAGGAGGATAGAGGAATGAGGCCTGAATGCTTTTATGTACTTTGGGTTGCAGGGGAAGACTTTTCCTGTAAATTCACATGTTCCAAATATCTGTCTTACTTTGAGCCTGGATTTCTGAAAACATATAACCTAGCAGTGGGAACAAAGGACAGAAATAACTCTCTGTTGACATTTTTAATTAGATGTGGTTGCAGGGCCACTCAAGATGACAATTAGCCCCACTGCAACTACTATTGATGGATTACAAGCAAACACTGCCTGCTACCTGGTAATTCTACCTGCTAATAACTTGGAAAGATTCAGTTATTCAACAACTGACCTAAATGTTTTCATGAATTGGAAGACCTATTAGAGAAGGGTGGGGGAACTTTAAAAAAAAAAACACACATGGTAAAGTTGACAGTCAGGAGCTGTTGAAATTTCATCAAAAACATTCTTGCGGCATAATGAAGCTTTTCAGGCAGTCAATCTCCCCAGACATTTGCCTTTGCCAATAGTTACAACAATGAGGAAAACTTTAATAGTGGTGTGGCAATTATTTTTTTAATGCTGACTATAAAAACACCCACTGAGCTGTTTGCAGTCTCTGCCAAGTGGCAAGTGCACAGTGAATTTCAGCTAAGAGAAGACTTTAGACTTTGGCCCTAAAGTGATACTTAGAAGGGGCATGTGTGTCTTTCTGGATGGAAGAGAGAAGACAAGGAGGTCTGGGGCTGGGAGGACCAGGGAAGCAAGGAAGATACCAAGAAACAGATTAGGAAACACTTAGACAAGTGTTTCCTTTGGCTTGATTTTCTCCTACTTCTCAGTCATCCCAGTGAGATAGCATCGAGTGAGTCCCGGGGCCTCTCCAGTGATAATGGCAGACATCAGTGCCGGTGCCGGCTCTGGCTGGGAAACAATTGACCCCTGCGGAATGCCTGTCAATGGAGGAGCAGCACTGGGGGAAGGTATCTAGCTGAGGGATTCAGATGGTGAACCAATTGCCAGAGGTCACACAAGTCACTGCTCAAGGTAGAGTAATTAGTTTGTTCATTCAGTTGTCATTTGCTGAGTGTCCACTATGTGCTAGATGCTGAAGACGCTGGCTTTCATAGGTGATTCAACCACAGTCAAAGCTACAATGGAATTCATTCACCAGAAGGAGAAAAAAAGCACAGTTTCTTGTCTCCATGAAGCTCGCAGTCCTAGAAATAGTAACAGTCTTTACATTCCTACTTTGGACAAAAGCTATTTTGTTATATCCTCATTATGCCCCTTATAAGGTAAGACTTACCCTATACATTTACAGATGAGGAAAATAAGCCTTGACCTTGCCCAAAGTCATACAGCCAGTAAGCAGCAGCCTCAAAACTTAAACTTCAGTATCTTGATCCCCATCTATCTGAAACCGTGGTCCCTAATATCTAGACCTTGGCATGCTTCTGAGTTTTGATGCAGCAAAACTCGACTGAAATCAGTGCCTGAGATTTAAGAGCTGTTTCCACTCAGACTACATGCAAACCTGCTACAACAAAGGTTCATGAAGAGACACGTAAAATACACTTAAAACTGCAAAGCCATTCATTAACTGAAGTGTAGATTGGGTAGTTGACAATCTGAACTACAGAATTTTTTTTCTTTTATTGTACTTTAGGTTCTGGGGTACATGTGCAGATCATGCAGGATTGTTGCATAGGTACACACATGCTCCCCTCCCTGTGTCCATGTGTTCTGATTGTTCAACACCCGCCTATGAGTGAGAACATGTGGTGTTTGATTTTCTG